>OX578143.1:84849902-84999902 GCA_951213105.1 Amaurobius ferox
CAGCCTTTCTCGAGATATTTTAGTTTTTTCACATTTTCGCTACATTCAAGTAAAAGTGCACATGCTGTGTAATTTAAAATAATTTTGAGTGTTATTTTGTACAATTAAACCCAATTTAATGAATTATTGAAGAAATGAAAAGAAAGTGAATATGAGTCTATAGGGTCAGTAGGTCTGCTCACATCATAATTTTTAAAGACGTCACCAAGATCTTAATGAATAGCTCATTATCTGGCTAATTTGATGGTATGTTGTTCGAATTCCAGTTCTGGCCTGAGTTTAAGACAGGAGTTATACTGACGTCAAAACAACTTTAAATGCAGTGGTAAAGATCTGAAGAAGACCATATTCCAATTTTTTCAAAGAACCGTAATATTTATGACAGTGTGTTTTTCCAATGTACAAGTATTACGACCCACAAGATGCAAGCCGTCGTGGTGAAGAAATCGGCAGTGGCTCCAGTCCGATGGAGTCTGAAAGGTTTTGCATGAATAGCTTATTTCCTTGTAGGGGGTATGTCTTTTTAGACGCTTTTAATACAGCTCAAACTATTCAAACATCGAAATCACGTTTCTTGTCAGTCAGACTATGGAAGCAGTATATCAGGAACGAATGAAATCAATCAGAAAAGAAATGTTCGCATATCACAATGAATGAGTACTGGAAGCCCAATTATCTTAAACCCGATCAAATGACTCCCAAATTTTCAACTAATTTTTCGAAAAATTCAATAAAATATCGGGACCTTTAATAATGCTAAATAAATAATATATAGGATTGATGACTGCTAGAGAACAGGTGGTGGTCCCAACTTTTTACGCCTGAGTAGCAGACAGAACGAAAGACCTTCCGAAGCGAGTTCAGCGACTGACATCGAGAAGGAGCCGCAGTCTCCCGACTCGAAGATATTCTCTAACTCCATGTTCAAAAGATATAGTCAACCACGTAGGTAAAGATATTCTCTAACCAAGGTTTCAATAACTCTTTATGCACCTTTTCAAGTCTTTTACACATCAATGTTTTTTTTTTAGCGTGAAATATATCAACACGTGAAATATTAAATTGTATAAAAATCATGCAGGTGATCGCTTTAAAAAATAATAATAACATATTCTAAATTGTGCTTTCCAATAGTGCTTTTTGTCAACAATCATCAATAATGAATAATTTTGCGGAAAAAGTTGGTCGAAAAGCTCGTAAAGTAGTTGAAATCGTCCATCCAGGCATGCATTTAACAGACAGGGCCGTGAAGACTACTTCTAAATGTTTGTCCCAGCTCAACCGCAAGCTCATTAAGGAGTGTTACATAGGATATTTGCGCACACGCAAGTACCAAAATGTGATGCCTATCAAAGTAGCTTACCGAGCTGTGAATAAGAAACTCCCTGGATATATGAGAATATTGGCTCACTGTAATGCCGATAAAGACATCAAAAGATTCAAGGCAGGATCGATAGTCTATAGACCACGAGTTAAGCAAGCACAGAAAGTCCGTTCCAAGATTCTGTCCGTTTTCACGGCTGCTGTTCCAGTCATAGCCGGACAGCTAGATCCTGAGATCGTAATTGACAACGACGCGAAAAAGCTAGTCGGATTAATTCTGCAGAAATCGTGTGAAATGTTGGTGAATAAGTCTCAGGCGACATCAGTGGAACATGGATTACTGACAACTTCAGACATAAAGCAGGCAGTGGGCAACACCCTGACTGGCTTAATGCAAAATCTTGCTCTTTACCAAGGTCAGCAAAATGTGGAGCGTTTTTTGGAGGATGGTAGGAGTAAGCTGAAGGTCGAACTGAAGGATCTTGAAGTTCTGAGATCAGCAAGATCAAAACGATGAAGTATAAGTCAGTTTTGGGAAGTGGGATGATGGAGCATGTTAAGGAGGTCGTGTATTAAAAATTTGAGCATTCTAAGATGTCATCTTCTGAAGATATGGAAAAAATATTTTAATGTTCCTGGTAAAACTTTGTTAAAGCAAAATAAAGTGAAAATTTTCATTTATATTTTTGTATTTCTCTGCTTTTATTTAAATATTAATTGACAAAATATTTATTTGAATTAAGATATTTCTAAATTAGCTTTAATAGTTTTGAATTATTTAACGACATGGTTCAAAACCAGAGACGGTCGTTTTTTTATCGTGCCAAATCGGCGCTAAGCGGAGTGCTATACTGCATATTGACGACACTTTAGTAACTCTGGTAACCCTCTTTTGAGGAACTTGTACAGAACAGCAGCGCATTTATTGTTTCTGCTGTGATTCTCGGCCGTTTGGAATGTTTTTTGATTAATCAGCCACGTTGATTTTTGATTTTTGGATACAACCACGTGTTAATTTTGAAATCTGATAGATTGGAGGTAATTTTGGAGATATTTTTTCATCGTTTCTCAAGGTTCCTTGATTTGTGTTGTGTGTGGTAAATGATTGCAATTCTGTAATATTTTTTTAGAGGGCTAGCATAGCGAGGTAAGCCCGCGAAACGGTCGTAGATCCATGTTCGAATTTCTACATCATTCTATAAGCCACGGAACATCTGTTGCACAAACAGGTGGTGCTACGTGCGACCTCCGACAAACAACGGGGTTAGATTCTGTGTTTTTCTGGCGGATGTAGATCCATGTTCAAATTGCTACACCACTCTATGAGCCACGGAACATCTGTTGTATAAAAAGCTGTTGGTACGTGAAACCGCCGACGGCCAACGGGGCCGGATTCTGTGATGTTTTTTAGCAGAGGAAGTGAGCCGAAGCTGGCGTAGAACCATGTTCGAATTACTACGGATCAACTATTGTACAAACGGTTGTTTTCACATAGCGCTCTTCGACAGAGAACGACTGGCCGAAAATTACCTAAATTTCTTCCAAGTATCAATCTTTAAAAATTTCTTCTAACTTTCGTTTTTATCAAATTTATTCTAAGTATCGTTTTTTATTACATTTCTTTTAAGTATTAACTTTAAAAAAAATAAGTTGCGTGTTTTAAGTTGCTAGAATATTATTGAATTTGCAAAAAAAATTCATGAAATGCCTTTCTATGAGCTAAAGATGCATTTTAAAAACATCGGACGCAATAAGACAATTGGCGCCAAAAAGGTCGCCAAATTCTGGGCCGTACCGGTCTTTGAGAAAATCTGGTTTGTGTAAAATCAATAATGCACTTTGAGTTAAATGTTTTGGACAGAAAATAACATCTAACAAGAAAGATCAATCATGCATGTAGCATTGATTATGAAACACTTTCCAAATTCAATGCAATTTTATATAAACATCTCTAAAATGAGATACATTCCTCGCTAATATTTTTAACATTATCACAATACTGCATTAATTTATTATTTTTGAAACTTGAAACTTCATCGAAAACAATGATCTTCATTCAAATGACGGCATTGAAATATAAATTGCTTGGTTTAAAAAACATCTCTAAAATGCGATACATTCCTCGGTAGTATTTTTAAAATTATCATAATACCACAATAATTTATTATATTTGAAAACTTCATCGAAATCAAATGAACTTTATTCAAATGACGTCATTGAAATGTAAATCGCCTCTATATATACAAGCAGCATTTCATTCATAAACATTTTTCAAATTCTTTCATTCATCACAATACTATAATAATTTATTTTATTTAAAAATTTAAATCCATAGAGGTACGAGTAATTTAACTCTATGCTTAAAACTTTATCGAAAAAATCGTTTGGGTTCCCTGTGTAAAATCAATGAAAGTTTCAATCATATCAGCTATATTGCAGACTCCATGAGCTAAATAATTTTGCGTTAAAGAAATGCAGCAAATCTTATACAACTCGTTCTACATTTTTTGGTGTTTACATTTCCCATAAGTTAAAATTAGGCTTTGTTGTAAAAATAATCAAAGTTTGATGATCATTTTAACTCTAATATATTGTAATTGAGTTGCTTCTGTATGTAGATGCACATAATTTAAGCAAAAATGAAGCGGATTTAGGACGTATACAACAATAAATATGAATTAAAAAGAAGTTTAAAAATCACGATTTTGGGACAAGATGGATGACATATTTTATTTTGAAGTGGGTCACGTGATCTCTTCATATAATTGTCACTCATATAAAGGGTGTAATTAATATTTTAATTCTTATTTAAAAAACTACTAAATATATTTTGCAGAAATTTTATTTATATATTTTATGGGATAATTTGTATATTTATTAAAACTCTCGGAGCAATTTGTGAATTTTAAAGTCGCTTAAAAAATATTTGAAAAATTAGGTCCTATAGGGATCAATGTATTTCATTTTTTCAACCCGAGTTCAATCCAGAACTAATTGGGTGATATCATTCATTTATATTTCCATAGTTCTCACAGACCGTCTGAACAACATACTAAAATTTCATTTTGATAAAGTCACTTTTACGGCAGTTACCGTGCTAACGGACAGACAGACCTTCAAATCATAGATTATATAATAACTCAAATCAAAATATAGATTATATAATAACAGTTTAGACAGTTGTTAGATAGTTCAACTTCACTCACTACGAAGAAAACGCGAATGTCGTCACTTAAACTATAACCCGCATGTATGCGTATTATGTTGCCCAACAGAAATTATAATGCGCTACATAAGATGATGCGACATCTTAGTTTTTAAAAAATATCAGAAAAATGTTTGGTATATTTGTTTTTAATTATTAACACTTAACAAAATTGTTGAAAAGTGTTTATGACTGTGTTCATTCTGTCTGTCTGTCTGCCTGTCCGTTAGCACGATAACTGCCGTAAAAATGACTTTATCAAAATGAAATTTTAGTATGTTGTTCATACGGTCAGTGAAACCTATGGGAATATAAATGAATAATATCAACCAATTAGTTTTGGAATGAACCCGGGTTTAAAAAATGAAATACATTGTACCCTATGGGACCTAATTTTTCAAACATTTTTTAAGCGGATTTAAAATTCACAAATCGCTTCGAAATTTTTAGTTAATAGTCAAATTATCGCATGAAATATATAAAAAAAATTTCAGCAAAATATATTCTGTAGTTTTCTAAATAAAAATTAAAATAATAATCACCCCCTTTTTATGAAGAGATCACGCCACCCTTATATGAAGAGACCACGTGACCTACTTCAAAATAAAATATGGCATCCATCTTGTATCAAAATCGTGATTTTTAAAGTTCTCTTTAATTCATATTGAGTGTTGTATCCGTCCTAAAACCGCTTTATTTTTGCTTAAATTCTGTGCATCTACATTCTAAAACAACGCCATTAAAATATATGTGAGTTTAAATGATTATCAAATTTTGATTATTTCTACAATGAAGCCTAATTTTTACTTTTGAAAAATATAAACACCAAAAGATGTAGAATGAGTTGTATAAGAATTGCTGAGTTTCTTTAACACAAAATTATTTAGCTCATGAAATCTGTAATACAGCTGATAGGAATTAAACATTTATTGATTTTACACAGGGAACCAACCAGACGATGTTTTTGATGAAGTTTTAAGCATAGAGTTAAATTACTTGTACCTCCATGGTTTTAATTTTTTAAATAAAATAAATTATTATAGTATTGTGATGAATGAAAGGATTGGAAAAATGTTTGTGAATGAAATGCTGATTGTATATAGAGGCGATTTATATTTCGATGACGTTTGTTTTCGATGAAGTTTTCAAATATAATAAATTACTGTTTTATTATGATAATTTTAAAAATATTACCGAGGAATGTATCGCATTTCAGAGATGTTTAAACCAGGCAATATATATTTCAATGCCGTCATTTGAATGAGGTACATTTTTTTCGCTGAAGTTTTAAGTTTTCAGATATAATAAATTAATGTAGTATTGTGATAATTTTGAAAATATTACCGAGGAATGTTTCGCATTTTAGAGATGTTTAAATAAAACTGCATTGAAGTTGGAAAGTGTTTCAGAATCAATGCTTTATGCATGATTGATCTTTATTGTTTTGTTGAGTGATATATCAAATCGCACATCTAGATCCCTTAGTTTGTTTAAGTAGAAAACTACGATTAGAAATCTGTGGATAACTCGTAATTTAGTAAATTGATTGGTGTCTAATTTTTCTTCATAAGGTACTATCTGACTATGGGCAAATCTGTGGTGTTTATCTTTATGAAATAATTGAAATCCAATTCTTGTGGTTCCATCGTTCTCTTGTGGTTCCATCGTTATCGTTTGGTTCCATCGTTCTGTTGCGGTGTCATCGTTCTCTTGTGGTTCCATTATTCTCGTGATGTTCCATAGTTCTCTTGGGGTTTCATCATTAATTTTTTAAGAGTGCTAGTTATTCTCTATTTATAACGCTAGTGGATGCCTCATTATGCCGTGTGATTCAGCTCTTGTGGATACCTCATTAATTTCTTACGAGTGTTAATTTTTGTGTCGTTGACAGGCTTAAATGCCAGTGTAAAAATCTGATGTGGGCAACACATGACTTTCCTTATATAATGTAATGAATTTACTACTTTTACAGTAAAAAATAGGTTTTTCTTATAGTAGATACTAATATTCTTTCCAAGATATCAAATTTTCTACAATTAGTCGTCATTTTCATTGATTTAGCATCATTTTTATCCATTTGGCGAGATTTTCATTAATTTGGCAACATTTCAAAAAAGTAGCCAAGTTGGCGACATTCCGCCAAATTCGTCGCCAAAATCTCGCCAAGCGTTATGCACTAAGAATAAAGTTATTCTTACAGCAGATAAATGACTATTGGCGTTCAAATGCAAAAGTATTATTCAAAGAATATTGTTTCATGAATGGAACGAGCTAGATCCACGAGAATGATGTCATTCAATTTATCGCATAGTATTACATATGAAAAGTGAACATGTTTCTCAATAGGAATTTTTTTTTATGTGACATTTTCATAATTTTTTTGAAAAATGTACAATATCTCAAGAACGGTCCTTGTTAGCGTTCTAAAATTTATGCCAATCGTTTCCTAATGAAAAATTACATAAGAAATGTCTATTTGCGTAACTTTATTAGCGGATTTGATTTTTTGACGATTTTTTCAAAATTTCATTCGAAAATTTAGGGGGGGTTCTGAACATTCGATTCCATATAAAAACAATAGGCTTCCAGTGTTTACGGATTGTGATTTTTGTACCAAATTTGGTTTGAATCGGTCCATTCGTTCGTCAGTTATCGTCTCCACAGACTCACTGATACACACACATACTTTCACACACACACACACACACACATACACACACACACACACATCACTTCAAAAATGTTTGATTCGTGATCAGGGATGCTTGAAACGTGCTCTCCCGTCGAAAACTCGAATTCGAATTTTCGACCCCGTCACAATACTTTCCTTATACATTATGTATATAAGGAAAGTAATAATATATATTTGATTCTTACCCTTATTAAGAAGTTAGAAGAGGAGGACAAAATATTATTATACATGGATATCTCCAATATATCGCGATGTACTTTTTACTAAATTCTAGGATGTAGTAACCCTAAAAAAGCAAGCAAAATAATTATTTAACACAAAATATGCATTTCTTCCCCCAAGTAGTTCGCAACACATTACTTTGTCTGAAAGTCACGACTATATATAACATACACACCGTCTTCCTGCAGGGTAACTTTTTGGTGATGTGTGGTCATAAATACCTCCGGAATGAACGACCCCATGGCGCATGAGGTGAGTTATCACCTTCATTCTGAATCCGAAGGAAAGATACATAATTGAGGAGAACCAGAATAAAGCTCTCGTGAACCACCGGATAAGGTTTCATTTATTTCAATGTCTTTGGTCTAGGTAATGGAATAAATAGTGTTCTTATGATAAATAAATATGAAATAGAAAAAGTAAGAGTAGAATAGAATAAAAGCATTTTGTTGGTTAGAATCTATCCTTTTCAAAATTTATGTTTTGTATTTATTCTATCCAATATATGGCAATGTAAAGGGAAAGTATAGTATGGGTTAGAAATTTTGAATTTCAGTTTTTAAATGATTTACATATTTCAGGTACTTTAAAGGAAGATTAACAATTTTTACTATTTTTAATGTCTTTACAAAACATGGTAATGCATTGTAAAGCATTGCAATTGGTTAGAAAAATGGATTTTAGATTGTTAGATTTTCATAGTTTTCCTAACATGTAACATAAATGAGAGGCAGTTTCCTGTAAAAAGTCCTCCATGAAAGCATTTCTCCTTTAAAGAATGGCATCTTTTAAAATTTTTATTCCCTCTCTTAGGGAACATCCGCAACCCAGTCAATAACCTTTGCAACACCAAAATTAGCTGAGAGATCGTGATATCAAATCTAATGAAATCACTGAAGAGGTGTTGTGAAATATACCCCCCCCCCTCCCCCACACACACATCGAATACCTATGGAAATCTATTGAAGTTAGAAGGGATGATATTTGGAGAAATGGGAAACAACTAATTTGGTTATCGCCCCCCCCCTCCATTTTTCTGTTGACGCAACAGATTAAAACCTATTGACTGGCTGGACGTGTTAGATTTTGTTTTGTTTTTCACACATATAGCGTAAATAAAACACAATTTTCTTATATGTTCTTTTATAAAAGACATTTTCAAAATCTAGTCAAAATCTTGGGTTTCTTATCAAATGATTGGCCCATATGCCAAATATCAAGCGTCTATCACATTTAAAAGGAAGCTTGTATAATTTATTCCGAAAATTGAATATATTGGTGTTCGGCTCCCCCTAAAGTTGCAAATATTGGAAATCAGAATTTGCACACTTTCTTCCTTTCACACTATCTAACAGTACACCAAATTTGATGTTTCTATCCTATCGTGAAGCATGTTTTTCTATCACTTCATATTTCAAACGTTTTTTGTGTTGCACCCCCTCTAATGATCATTTTTGAAAAACCGTAATAATCTTAGGGGGGGGGGGGTTATCAAGGGAATACCAAATATACTGAATTTCAAGCCTCTATCCCATTGTAAAGGAGGCGTTTTTCATTTGTTCGTCAAACCGAACATTTCAGTGTGCGCTCCCCCCCCCCTACAATAGCAAATGTTGAAAAATTGAAATTGCACACTTTCTTTCTTTCTAACTATCTACACGTACACCAAATTTGAAGTCTCTATCTCATCGCGAAGCATGCTTTTTCTATCATTTCACCTTTCGAATGTTTTTCTGTGGAGTACCCACCCTCCTTATATATACATTTTTGAAAAACTCCATTCTTTTGGGTTTTCTATTAAATGATTCGCCCATATACCAAATATCAAGCCTCTATCACGTTCTAAAAGGGGTGTTTCTACTTCATTCCGAAAATCGAACATTTTTGTGTGTGACACCCCCTAACGTAGAAAATATTGGAAAACTGAAATTGTACACTTTCTTCCTTCCAAACTATATACCCGTACACCAAATTTCAAATCTCTATCTCATCCCGAAGTATATTTTCTTATCAATTCACCTTTCGAACGTTTTCCTCTGGAGTACCCCCTTAAACGAAAATTTTTGAAAAACTGTATTCGTCTTGGGTGCTTTCATCAAATGATTAGTCCATATACCTAATTTCAAGCCTCTATCAAATTTTAAAGGAGCTGTTTCTCATTTATTCGGTAAATCGAACATTTTGGTGTGCGGCACCCCCTTAAGTAGAAAATATTGCAAAACTGAAATTGTACACTTTCTTCCTTCCAAACTATATAACCGTACACCAAATTTCAAATCTCTATCTCATCCCGAAGTATGTTTTCTTATCAATTCACCTTTCGAACGTTTTCCTCTGGAGTACCCCCCTAAACGAACATTTTTGAAAAACTATATTCGTCTTGGGTGTTTTCATCAAATGATTAGTCCATATACCTAATTTTAAGCCTCTATCAAATTTTAAAGGAGCCGTTTTCCATTTATTCGGTAAACCGAACATTTTGGTGTGCGGCACCCCCTTAAGTAGAAAATATTGGAAATCTGAAATTGCACCTCCAGGTTGGGGGTTGGGCGTGGGGCTAACAACCCTACCCCGTAAAAAAACGTTTCGTTAAGAAATCCAAAGAAATAATTACCCGGACTCCTTCTACTGGAAAACGACCCGGAAAAGGCCTAGGGACTATGCGTTTTGGAACATGGAATGTACGAACTCTGTATTTTAGTAGAGGGTTGCAGTTTCTTATAGAAGAATTTGACAGGTATAATATGGACCTACTTGCCATTCAGGAAATGCGGTGGCTTGGTGAAGGTACCATTGAGAAAAGAAATCACACGATTTACTACAGCTGTGATGCGAAAAAACATGCTTTTGGAACTGGATTCCTATTGAATAAAGGTTTAAAACACTTAGTAATTGACTTCGTTCCTAAGTCTCCCCGACTTTGCAAAATTCATTTGAGGGGAAGGTTTTTTAATTATAGTATTATCAACGGTCACGCACCTACAGAGGACAAGGAAGAGGAGGAGAAGGGAATTTTTTATGATCTTTCTATGCTATACAGATCTTGTCCCAATCATGAAATTAAAATTGTTTTGGGGGATATGAATGCGAAATTAGGTAAGGAGGTTGAGTTTAGACCAACTATCGGAAGGCACAGCTTACATGATAACACCAATGACAATGGACAGCGACTGGTGTTTTTTGCTGCTGAGCACAGCATGATTATTTCAAGCACTGTGTTCGGACACAGGAGGATTCATAAAATGACCTGGCGCTCACCCGATAGTGAGAACTTTAATCAAATTGATCATATACTCATTGATTCTAGGCATGCCTCGGATATCCAGGATGTAAGAACTTACCGAGGCGCAACCTGTGATTCTGACCACTTCTTGGTCATCGTTAAACTAATTGCCAAAATTTCAAACGCCCGAAAGATACAGGGAGAGAAGCAAAAAAGGTTTGATTGTGAAAAACATCGTGTGAAAGTATATGCCCTGTGGTAATTATGACTGTCCTTATTTCGAAATTGGGGTTTACAAGTTTGAAACTGTAAGCAACTTCAGATATTTAGGATCTGAAGTTAATACTCTCAATGACATTATGCCCGAAATTCGTGGTAGAGTTACAGCTGCTAACCGATGTTTTTTCGGCCGTAAAAGGTACTTAAAGTCTGACTTCATCAGCAGAAAAACGAAGATTATAATCTACAAAAGTTTAATCAGACCCATTCTTACCTACTCTGCTGAGACTTGGGCAATGACAGAAAAAGTTAAAGATATCATTTCTGTTTTTGAGAGAAAAATCTTGAGAGGTATTTTTGGTGGCTTAAATTGTAACAACATCTGGAGAAGAAGAACTAACTCTGAACTTTATAAGTCTTTTAATGAACCAGATATAGTCAATTACATGACGATTCAGAGAATTAAATGGGTGGGTCACCTGTGCAGGATGGCCGAAAGCCGTACAACAAAAAAGATCTTTTCGGCCAGACCATTCGGCACCCGTAAAAGAGGAAGACCTAAACTCAGATGGCTTGACTGGGTGGAAAAGGACTTTAAAATTTTAAAAGTTTTGAACTGAAGGTCTTTGGCCAGGGATAGGGGAGCCTGGAGTTCTATACCGCGGAAGGCAAGGGCCCATCCTGGGCTGTCAGGCCACTGAAGAAGAAGAAGAAGAAATTGCACACTTTCTTCCTTTCGAACGATTTACCCATACACCAAATTTGAAGTCTATCTTATGGCAAAGTATGCTTTCCTATCATTTCATTTTTCGAAAGTTTTGGTGTGGAGCATCTCCCTCTACAGAACGTTTTCGAAAAATTCGATATTTCCAGGGGGTTTTATCGAACGATCGAGCCGAGAACCAAATTGCAAGTTTCTATCTATTCGGGAAGTGCCTAAAAAAAGCTTGACAGACAGACAGACGGACAGACAGACAGATAGACAGACAGACGGATACTTGGCAATTAGTATATATAGATTGTAGATAGTGATGTACCATAGCAATGTATTGTCATAAGTAATGTACCATAGTAATGTATTGTCTATAGTAATGTACTATAGTAATGTATTGTCATAAGTAATGTATTGTCATAAGTAATGTACTATAGTAATGTATTGTCATAAGTTATGTACCATAGTAATGTATTGTTGATAGTAATATACCATAGTAATTTATTGTCAATAGTAATGTATTTTCAATAGTAATGTACCATAGTACTTTATTGTCAATAGTAATGTACCATTGTAACGTATTGTCGATAGTAATGTACCATAGTAATATATTGTTGATAATAATGTACCGTAGTAATGTATAGTCAATAGTAATGTACCATAATAATGTATTGTCGATAGTAATGAACCATAGTAATATATTGTTGATAGTAATGTAGCATAGTAATGTATTTTCAATAGTAATGTACCATAGTAATGTATTGCCGATAGTAATGTACCATAGTAATGTATTGTTAATAATAATGTACTATAGTAATGTACTGTAGATAGTAATGCACCACAGTAGTGTACCATAGTAATTCACCATAGTAATGTATTGTAGATAGTAATGTACCATAGTAATGTGCTGTCGATAGTAATGTACTATAGTAATTATAGATAGTAATGGGTTGCAGTAATGTATTGTATATAGATAGTAATATACTGTAGATAGTAATGTACCATAGCAATGTATTGTCATAAGTAATGTACCATAGTAATATATTGTCTATAGTAATGTACCATAATAATGTATTGTCATAAGTGATGTACTATAGTAATGTATTGTCATAAGTTATATACCATAGTAATGTACCATAGTAATTTATTGTCAATAGTAATGCATTGTCAATAGAAATGTACCATAGTAATTTATTGTTAATTGTAATGTATTGTCAATAGTAATGTACCATAGTAATGTATTGTCGATAGTAATGTACCATAGTAATGTATTGTTGATAGTAATGTACCATAGTAATGTATTGCCAATAGTAATGTACCATAGTAATATATTGTTGATGGCAATGTACCATAGTAATGTACCATGGTAATGTATTGTCGATAGTAATGTACCATAGTAATGTATTGTCAATAATAATGTACCATTGTAATGTACTGTAGATAGTAATGCACCACAGTAGTGTACCATAGTAATTTACCATAGTAATGTATTGTAGATAGCAATGTATCAGGGTAATTTACCATAGTAATGTATTGTAGATAGTAATGTACCATAGTAATGTATTGTAGATAGTAATGTACCAGAGTAATTTACCATAGTAATGTATTGTAGATAGTAATGTACCATACTAATGTATTATAGACAATACTAATGTATTGTAGATAAAATATAAAGTTTTACATTCTCTCATAGCATAAAATAATATGCCAATCTGAAACTTCTAAAAGTCCCAATTAAGTAAATTGTAAACCAAGTATCGCCCGGAACGCACGTTGCAAGGAATCAATATGGGTTGCCCACAGGGAACTCCAACGCTGAACTGCAGAAATAAATGTCATGCGAACGAACGACCCCTCGGCTCAGGGGGTGAGTTATCGCCTCCATTCTCGGCCTGAGGTAAAGATACATAATAGAAGAGCGATAGCATAAAATGCTCATAAATCGTCTGCTAACGATGACCCTTCTTCAAAGAGAAGTGTCCATGGGTTATATGTTTTTTCCCCTCCAAATTTCTCATTCTTTCCATCAGGTTCAACAGATAGAATGGCAAACAAGAATTAGAATATTTTTAGATATTTAATTAACTGATATTTTAATGAGACAGTCAGTGTGTTTATAAAATACTTTAATCAGCGACTTTAGATGTAATCCTGTTAATTATAAGAATCATTATCTAGTTTCAGTGCCTTATTTAAGAAATATAATCCAATTTAATTGTGATACGTGTAATCACTTTTTTCTACTCTTCAAATTATATTTATTTTATTATCTGTCAGATGTTTGTTCATTACTTATTCAAAATTACGGATAAACGAGAATAATATGTAAAAATTGTTACTTTAGTATTTACTTATTTTTTAATCGTTAATATTTCTTTTGTTTTCTATCACTTTGTTTCTGGCCTTTATGTTAGAACAAGCAGCAATTACCCGGCGATGCTCGGGATTTGCCATACAAAACTGTGACAAAAATTACACCGGAAAGAGCCATGTATCTTATACATTATTTTTTCACTGTGAAAGATGTAAATTCATTGTATTATGTAAGAAAAAAAATTCATTGCATTATATAAGTCATAGCTGCATAAGAAAGAATCTTCCTCATAAAATGCTGATAATTAAATAACCATTTTTAACACTTTACAATATAGTTGAAAAGTGTTTATGACTTTGTTCATTCTGTCTGTCTGTCTGTCTGTCTGCCCGTTAGCACGATAACTGTCGTAAAAATGACTTTATCAAAATGAAATTTTAGTATGTTGTTCAAACGGTCTGTGGGAGCTATGGAAATATAAATGCACAATATCAACCAAATAGTTTTAGATTCAACCCGGGTTGAAAAAATGAAATACATTGAACCCTATGGGTCCCAATTTTTCAAACATTTTTAAGCGAATTTAAAATTCACAAATTGCTTAGAAAGTTTTAGGATAAAATTCAAATTATCCCATGAAATATATAAAAAAATGTTCAGCAAATTATATTCAGTAGTTTTTTAAATAACAATTAAAATAATAATTAAATCCTTTATATGAAGAGATCACGTGACCATTATCTGAAGAGATCACGTGACTCAATTCAAAATAAAACATGGCATTCATCTTGTGCCGAAATCGTGATTTTTAAAATTATTTTTAATTTATATTTAGTGTCGTATCCGTCCTAAAACCGCTTTAATATTTGCTTAATTTTTGTGCATCTGTATTCTGAAACATAACAATTACAATATATTTGAGTTTAAATGATCAATACCATCCATATAGTGAAAAATTGTGATTTTTAAAGTTCTTTTTTATTTAAATTTAGTGTTGTATCCGTCCTAAAACCGCTTTATTTTTGCTTAATTTCTGTGCATCTGTATTCTGAAACAACACAATTACAATATAGTTTAGTTTAAATGATCATCAAACTTTGATTATTTCTACAACGAAACCTAATTTTCTTATGGAGAATGCAAACTGATTAGGCTGTAAGATGAGTTGTATAAGTATTGCTGAATTTCTTTAACGCAAAATTATTTTGCTCAGGAGTCTGCAATATAGATGATATGAATGAAACATTCATTGATTTTACATAAAGAAACAGACGATTTAATGGCAGACTTCTTCGATGAAGTTTTATCCATAGAATTAAATTACTTTGGCCTCCATGGTTTTAAGTTTGTAAATAGAATAAATTATTGTAGTACTGTGATAAATGAAATAAAATGTATGAATGAAATATTTACTGCATTTACACAGAGAGCCAGGCGATTTATATTTCGATACGTCATTTGAATCAAGTTCGTTTTTCTCGATGAAATTTTAAATTTTCAAATATAACTAATTACTGCAGTATTGTGATATATTCGTATTACCGCTGAATGTGTCGCATTTTAGAGATGTTTAAATAAAATTAAAGTTGGAGTGTGTTTCATAATCAATGCTTTATGCATGATTGATCATTCGTGTGATTTCTTAATACTTTTCTTTGTTGAATAAGTCTGTAAGAAATAAACCATGGTGATAGTTTCCATTTAAATTTATATTTCAAACCTGCGATTTTCAAAATTGACTATTACGTTCAATAAACTCCCACGCAACTCAGAGATTTAATTGATGTTCACATATTAAACCAGCTATTTCCAATCTTTTTCGTTGGGAATCATGGTGTTAGAGAGTAGAACTCCTAGGAGAAAGTTTTGTTTTCCATTAATATCTCGACAGCCCCTGGTCTTGGAAACTCAAAACTTGGACTAAATTTATAGGTGGTTATTTTAAAGCTATCCACCATATTTTATTAAATTCGGTTTAGCCGTTATCCCGTGATGATGAGACAAACGAATGTTTTGTTTTTCACTAATGTCTTGAGAACCACTGGTCGTAGAAACTCGAAACGTAGACTGAATTTTAAGGGGAGCTATTTCAAGACTACCCACCAAATTTCATCATATTCGGTTCAGCCGCTCTCCTGTGATGTTGGATTATACATATATACATACTTTTTTTCTTTATATATATAGATGATATAAGAAAAAATCTTCCTCATAAATTACTGATAATTAAATAATCATTTCGATTTCTTAATACTTTTCGTTATTGAGTAAGCCTGTGAAAAATAAACTATGATGATAGAGTTTCCATTTAAATTCATATTTCAAACCTGTGATTTTCAAAATGACTAATACGCTGAATAAACTCCCACAAAACTCAGAAATTTAATTGACTTTCCCGTTAAAAGCAACGATTTCCAACCCTTGTCATTTTTCAAAAAGTTTCGTTTTCCATCAATATCTCAAGAACCCCTGGTCTTACAAACGCAAAACTTGGGCGATATTTATGGGGGGGGGGGCTATTTCAAAGCTACCTACCAAATTTAATTAAATTCGGTTCAGCCGTTCTTCCGTGATAATGAGACAAACGAAAGTGTGATTTTTCGCTAATATCTCGAGAACCACTGATAGTAGAAACTCGAAATATAGACAAATATTTAAGTGGGGCTATTTCAAGACTACTCACCAAATTTCATTAAATTCGGTTCAGCCGTTCTCCCGTGAAGTTGGATCATACATACATACATACATACATACATACATACATACATACATACATACATACATACATGCATGCATACATACTTTTCTTCTTTATATATATATATATATATATATATATATATATATATATATATATAGATTATATGATTTGTTTTGTTTTGTATAGGGTTGCACTTGTTTTTGTGTTTTTATACTTTCAGCATATTCTGCTTCTATTCAGTTTGTATTTTTCATATTTTGCTACCATTCTCTCTGTACAAGGGTTGTTTTACTTACTTTCTTTTTTTTTGCCATCATTTAACTGATTTTGCATTTGTTATTAATATATATATTTCAGCTTATTACTTTCCCTGCAATACAGCGTAATGTAAAGGGAAAGTATTGCAATCATGTCGAAAATAGCAACTCGAGTTTTCGACTGGTCTACACATTTTGGAACCTCTAGAACACGAAAAACTTAATTTTAGCGTGAAGTACATATTAGACTCAATAAGTCTCCGGTCTAACTAAGAAAAATAATTTTTTTAGAAGTTCGGCTTTATTCATCAACATACTCTCCTTCAAGAGTGATACATTCATTCCAACGCTCCTTTAACTTTTCGATGCCTTTCCTGTAGAACGATTTGTTTTTGCTCTCAACATAGGCAATCATTTCTTTATTTGAGCCGAATTTCTTTCCCTGGAGCATCTTTTTGATGTCTGCAAAAAACTAGTAGTCCCTGGGGGCCAGATCTGGAGAGTACGGTGGGTGAGATAGCAATTTGAAGCGTAATTCATATAATTTAACCATCGTTTTCATCGACGTGTGACACGGGGCATTGTCTTGCTGGAACAGCACTTTTTCTTTTGCATGTGAGGCCGTTTTTTCTTGATTTCTACACTCAATCAATCCAATAATGCCATGTCATATTCACTATTGATAGTTTTACCTTTCTCAAGATAGTCGACGAACAAAATACCATGCGCTTCCCAAAATGCGGATACCATAAGCTTGCCAGCTGACTTTTAGGTTTTTGGTCGCTTTGGACGACTTTCACCGGCTGCTGTCCACTCAACTGACGATCTTTTTGATTCAGGTGTGTAGTAATGGATCCATGTTTCATCCATTGTCACATACCGACGCAAGAAATCCTTCTTATCCGCTTGAACAGCTCCAAACAGCGCTCTGAATCGTCGACGCGTTGTTGTTTTTGGTCCAGTGTGAGCAAACGCTGCACCCACTTCGAAAGCAACTTACGCTTGCTCAAATTTTCATGTAAAATTGTAAACACACTACCTTCTAATATCTTTAAGGTGTCAGCTATCCCGTGCAACTTCACTTTACGGTCTTTAAAATCTATTTTGTGGACTTTTTTATGTTTTCCGGAACAACTGCCGATTTTGGGCAATCAGAGTGTTCAGCATCATCGGTGTTTGTACGATCGCGTTTATGTTCAGCATACCCGTCAATAATAGTTGATTTCCCTGGTGCAGAGTCTCCAAGACGCTTATCAAGCCACTGTTTGGCTTCAACAGTATTTTTCCACATCAAAAAACAATGTTTAATCAACACACGAAATTCTTTTTTATCCATTGTTTTAAAAATTACAAAACTGGGGCCACTAAAACCACTGTAACCTATAAACTAATTGTCAGAATGCCATGCAATTTTGACACGTGTCGTTTGAAGGTTGGTACTATCCAGAAATCATATGGGTCTGTCAACAGTGTTGCCATATATGTGTCAGACCGGAAACTTATTGAGTGAAGTATGTGTATGTGTCTCTGTGCAGTCTGTGTGTGTATGTATGTCTGTGTGCTTGTGTATGTCTGTGCAGTGTATGCATCCAATGTAACTGAGAAACTAATTGATAAAATTTCATGAAATATGGTAGGTAAGTCACTTATGGGTAACCCTGGTGCTGATTAGATTTTGGTATGATTTGGAATAGAAGAACCCGCCTTTTTTTGTACAAAATGGACCGCAAAAATCTCACATATCCACTCTAGCTAAAAACTAACCAAATTTTACAAAATTTGGAAAATAAGTCGCTTGTAGGTTACCTTGGTGCTGATTAGATTTTGGTACGATTAAAAAACACAGAACCTGCTTTTCGTTTTTGCAAAATGGCCCTCAAAAATCAATAAAATCTAAAATAAAAGTTTACGTATGCTGAAATGTATCAATAAAATGTTTGTTTTATACGTAATTTTTGACAATGAAAGAATTAAACCAACCCCATTACTCTAAAATTAGCCGTTCTAGAGATTTTTTAACTTTTTTGAATTTTTACCTTTGAAAATTCATCCAGTTACCAAATGAAGACGGAAATTGAATTAATAGGTCAAATTCAGTGGCATTTCTTATAATTATGCTCTTTTTTCTGTGCAATTAAACTCAATTTAATGAATTATTAAAGAAATAGAGGGGATTTAAATGAGTCTATGGAAAGTTGTGTGCTACCCACATTATATTTTTAAAAAATCTAATATTATTCCGCTTTTATTTCTATGATGCAGCAGACGACTTCACTCTAATCGTTTGTTCTTTGTTATCTCAGAAGTTACACATATCTTTCTGTCAGGACATGACCTAATAAAATGAATAATTTAATGAAATGAATGACGTAATAAAATTTATATGACCTAATGGAAGAAGTTGATAACTGTTTGTAAACAATTGCAGTTATGTAATTTTCATGCCTGCTCCTAACAAGGACATCGTATAAATAATTTGTATTGACTATTGTATACATTTGAAAGGATTGTGCATCATGTTTATTTAATGGAATTTCACTCTCTAACTACATGGTTAAAACTACAAAACTACTACAGTATTTAAAATTTGATGCCCACAGGCATACAAACACAGACAGGCATCCTTGAATTGTGGTTCACTTGATCCCTGGGATGTTTTAACCGTGAGAGATATTTGTTCCCCAATACTTTCCTTCCACATGTACTCTAAATAGTGGTGAAAGCAAGCACCATGTTTATTTTTTAAAAGCTTTATTGGTAGCAACAGTTTTGCCATACTATTGTTTTTTTGAAAAAATTTTATTATCTTGAAACATCTATTTCTCAAGATTTGCTATAAAGCTTGACTGATCTGGATTCAGCATCAGATTTTAATTGGGATAGAGAGGATAACTTAGGATTTCTTCTTCCGATTCTGTTTTCATTTTCGGTTAAAAAATATTTAATTCTCAAGATCTGCTATAGATAGAACTTGACTGATATAAATTCGGCATCAGATTTTAAAGAAGGTTGGATGAGGATTACCAAGGATTTCTTCTTCCGGTCCTTTTTCCATTTCCGGTTCAAAAATATTCATTTTATTTGAAATATCTATTTTTTTCAAGTTTGGCTATATATAGAGCTTAGATGATAACTGATATGGATTCAGCATCAAATTCTGAAGGATGTGGGAGGATTTACTATGAATTGTCACTCTGGGTTTCTTTTTTATTTCCTGTTCAAAAAATTTCCTTGAAACATAAATTTCTCAAAATTGAATATATATATATAGAGAGAGAGAGAGCGAGAGAGAGAAATAGCTTTACCAATGCCGGATATGGATTCAGCATTAGATTCGGGTGGGGGCTCGCTAAGTATTTCTATTTCCGGTTCTGGTAATGTCACTTCCGTTTATTCGAAAATTCGCATGTCTGAACGATATGGGACAGAGAATATATCTGCTTAGTAGTTCCTTAAAAATGTAGTGTACACACACACAACATGAACGATTTTTCAAAAATTTCTTATTTTATGCCACTTGCTCACAGTTGTATGAATATGCCACTTGCTCACAGTAATATGAATATGCCACTTGCTCACAGTTGTATGAATATGCCACTTGCTCACAGTAATATGAATATGTCACTTGCTCACAGTTGTATGAATATGCCACTTGCGCACAGTTTTGTGAATATACAACTTGCTCACAGTTATATGAATATGCCACTTGCTCACTGTTGTAAAAATCCTTACCTATCGTCATGATACATATCATCATCACTACCTGAAAGAACACCATCACAAGGATATATCTCGTAACACTCAGTGAAACTAAATTATTAAATCGCTCTTGAGTCCTAGTTCAAAATTGATTTCAGACAAGTGTAATTTTATCAGGTAACGCAATTCTTTCCTCAATTTTCTGGATTAAGGTACTAAGAGCGTTCGATTTCAAGATGTGCTACATAGTATTCGATAATTTTGCTCTTCAAAGAATGTATCTAAATAGAAAAGGATTTCTGTAGCTTATTTATTTAGAAATATAAAACCGTTCCTTTTATGTTTTACGTGATTATCTTGTTATATGATTTTTTTAAATATCTTGTAAATTGGAAGTGGAAATTATTTTCAAAACAATAATATGCGATTTAGCTTAAAAAATGATTCTTATTACAAAATATCATAGGTTGAAGACCCAGACCGTCCGACTCATCCTGAGGACTTGAGTATCTATTTGAACGGCCGGAAAAAAAACATAGGTGTAATAATATAGTTTACAGATTTTGTAGTCTCTGATGGAGAGTTCCTTGGCACCCCTGATCACGAATCAAGCATTTTTGAGGGGTGATGTTTCGCTCTGTGTGTGCGTCTGTGTGTGTTGTTGTTGTTGTTGTTGAAACCCAGACCGTCCGACCTACCAGAAAGGTGTAAGGTAACTGTTTGGACGGTCGGGAAGTGCCACCCAATTTAGACCGGAACCCAGTGGGGGAGGCATCCACAGGGACCGTACCCTCCTTCCCCTACCACCAACCTCTCGGAAGGACTTTCGGACCCACATGTTTAACGTGATCGTACTCCGCATGAACGCGTCTGTGTGTGTGTCAGTAACTCTGTGGAGACGATATCTCACGAACGAATGGAGCGATTTGAATGAAATTTGGTGAAAAAAATTATAATCCGTGCATACTGGAAGCCTGTTGTTTCTAAACACAGTCGAATATTCAGAACGTCCCCCCCCTTAAATTTCCGAGTGAAAATTTGAAAAAATCATCAAAAAAATCAAAACCTTTAATAAAGTTACGGAAATGGACATTTCTTATGTAATTTTTCCTTAAAAAACGATTGACATAAACTTTAGAACGCTAGCATGACCCGTTCTCGATATATTGCACATTTTTCAAATATATTTATCAAAAAATCCCATAAATTAAAAAAATATTAACTCTTGAGAAACATGTTTACTTTTCATATGTAATATCATGCGATAAATTTAGTGACATCATACTAGTGGATCCAGCTCGTTTCATTCATGAGAAAAGTTTCTTTGAATAATACTTTTGTATTTCTAACGCCAATAGTCATTTATCTGATATAAGAATAACTTATGTCTCTGTGCCCATAACGCTTGGCGAGATTTTACCGAAGAATTTGACAGAATGTCGCCAACTTGGCGACTTTTTTAAATGTCGCCAAATTAACGAAAATGTCGCCAGATGGAAAAAAAAACGCTAAATCAATGAAAATGACGACTCATTGACAAAAATTCAATATCTTGGAAAGAATATAATTATCTACTATAAAAGTAATCTATTTCTTTTACTGGAAAAGTACTAAATTTATTGTACTATATAAGGAAGGTCATGTGCTGTCCAAATCAGATTTTTATACATACATTTATGTATACCGTTTTACATTTTTACTTACTTATATGCATGGGTTGGCAATTAAGTTTGGGTTACTTTTATTTTGATAGTATTTTAATTCGATTGGTGGAAGCAAAACTGGGAAGAAACTTCCATTGCAGATACCAGCATCCATAGATCGGTTTTGCACTTGTCAAAATGAAATATTGGATTTGGAATGGAATTTCACTCTCGTCAAAATGGAATATTCGATATCTGCACTACCAGCAAGCTATAATACACAATCCTTGTGAATTTCAATGGAAACTGACAATTTAAGTCCATCCATGCGACAGGCATAAAATCCGTTTGCAATTTAGCTCAGGCCACACAAAGCTGCAAAAGCAAAGTTCATAAACACAAAACCCGCCTATAAGCAGTGTCTCAAAATTTGGAAGACACGCCAATTTTTAGAAGACACGCCTATTTTTAGAAGACACTCTGAAAGATGCTGCCACTGTGTTTGTCTGCCGGCCTTGCTCTGGTAAGTGCTGGCAGCTTTGTATTATTGTTCTAAACAAGGAGATTGTTTTTTGGTTCATACTTCATTGACGTGCTATATTCTGTTATATACGAATATTTCATAACCATGCTTTCATTTTAAGGACTCTACTTAAACCAATCAAGATAGTTTTTCTTCCATAAAAAATAAAATAGGTTTGGAAGAAGATTTAATTCAAAGCTATTGAAATACTTTTTAACTAAACGTACATTTTGAGATGCTCCCGTTTCGCCTTTTCCGAGAACAGAAACTATCAAAGCATTTAATCCTTAGAATTTATATTTTATGTTCCAGTAAAAATAAAATACATGGAACCAAAACGAAAGATCAATGAACGAGACGTGATTGTTATACTATACTTGATATTTGTTTGACTGATTTTGCTCTATTTACACATTCCGTTGTTGAAATTTTATACAAGAATATTTTGTCAATTTAGTTTATGCATTGTTTTGGGTTGCGAGAATTGCCATCAAAAATATGAGAAATAGTAGCTCCTGTTAGCAGCATATCACTTTCCCTACAGGATTTAAATTTAATTTTCCCTTTATTCCCCTACACCTTTTATTAATTTTGCGTCGAATTGTTCCCATGTTCAACGTCTTTTACGCTTTCGTTCTCGGCTTTCAGAGTACGCATATAGCTGAACCTCGGCACAAAGTTTCATCTCTCCAAACATTTTCATCTCTCTTATTTTAGCGTCATTACGTTACTGCGTTACGTCATTTACGTATGTCATGTTTTAATGGCTAGTTCTCGGTTCCTAGAGGATGTAGATTTCTGAAACTCGGCACAGAATTTCATCTTATCGAATATTTCCAGCTATATTATTTTAGCGTCATTATGTTACGTCGTTACGTCATTTAGGTATGCCATCTATTACTCGCTTGTTCTCACAAACTAAAACTGTGCTAAACCTCGGATCAGATTTTCATTTTTGCGAGACATTTTCCTCTCTCACATTTTTACGTCATTGCATTACAGTTTACATTCTTTATGTATGCCATTACTATGTTTCTGCTCACCGATGGTAGCAAATTGTAAATCTCTGCCATAGGTACACACACATAGATAATTTGAGAGAGAGCGAGTGAGATCATGCTCAAATTATGTCTTTTATTTTGTTTTTGAGTTGTACAAAATATACATTTAACTAAATAAAAGTAAAATCAGTCATAGGTGTACGCACACATTTGTGTAGGTAGACAGGCATCTGCTTACATTTAGAGTGGTTGCTTTATTATTATCTTAAATAATAAAAGGCAATGTCTGTGTGTGTGTGTGTGTGTGCGTCTGTCTGTCTTATACACTATACGTTTCGCGACCGCGCGTCGGAGAGCTACGAAATTTGGCAATCGGAGACCCGGGGGGGAGGGAAGGGGACACGTGAAAACCGATTTTCAAAATTCTAATTATTTTTTTATTTATTTAATGTTTTATGCGATTTCGACCTTTTTTTGCCCTTTTTGCCCTTTTTTCTCCACGATCCAGACGTCGTAGAAAAAAACAACTCACACCATCGGAAAGAGCAGACAATTGCGAGTAAAAATATATCAATTTCAAATCTCCATTTCGATTTCTAATATTTTTTAAAGATTTTAAAACAAAAGTCACTTTTGGCTCAAGAAAATGATTTTTGGTTTTTAAATTCTCGCATCGTGAAAAGTACTCATAATTTCGACTAATAATTTACATTTTCAGAAAGGTCAAACATCTGGCATTCTTACAAGTCTAATCTGGTCCAGAAATAATGAAAATTGCCTTCAGAATCGCAATTTTAAAGACGTCATGATTTTAAATTTCTCGCCGTTCCGCTCGGCGTTCCGTTCGTTTCTCCCTCGCTGAAGCAGGGAAGGTGGTGGGTGGGGACGTCAAGGTGGAGGTGACGTCACGGTTCTAAATAGAGCGCCTTTGCTCTATATAAATTATTATATTTATATTTTAAATGATGGGACGATCTGGATTTTTTAAATGTATATTTTAACTTTTGGATATTTTAAATGGATATTTTAATTTTATGGATATTTTAAATGATGGAACAATGAAACAATGGAATGAGGATGATGGAATTAAGCATATGGTCATTTTAAATTGCAAATTAGCGCGCGGGAAGTTAGCGGTAGGCCCGGGTTCGATTCCCGCCACTGCCAAAACTGCCGCCGTGTTTACGCGGAATACGATCACGTTAAATATGTGGGTCCGTAAGTCCTTCCGAGAGGTTGGTGGTAGGGGGAAGGAGGATACGGCCCCTGTGGATGCCTCCCCCACTGGGTTTCCGTCTAAATTGGGTGAATATGTAGAAAGTTATGGAGATTGTCGCGGAGGGCGCGGCAGCCCAGTGGTTAGCGCGCGGGAATTGCACTCAGTAGGCCCGGGTTCGATTCCCGCCACTGCCAAAACTTACGCCACGTTCACGCAGAGTACGATCACGTTAAACATGTGGGTTCGTGAGTCCTTCCGAGAGGTTGGTGGTAGGGGAAGAAGGGTACGGTCTAAATTGGGTGAATAAAAAGAAAGTTATGGAGATTGTCGCGGAGGGCGAAGTAGCCCAGTGGTTAGCGCGCGGGAATTGCACGCGGTAGGCCCGGGTTCGATTTCCGCCACTGACATGGAGTACGATCACGTTAAACATATGGGTCCGTATGTTTTTCCGAGAGGTTGGTGGTAGGGGAAGGAGGGTACGTTCCCTGTGGATGCCTCCCCCACTGGGTTCCGGTCTAAATTGGGTGGCACATCCTGGCCGTCCAACCAGTTACCAGGCCCGGGTTCGATTCCCAAAATTGCCGCCGTGTTTACGCGGAGTACGAGCACGTTAAACATGTGGGTCCGTGAGTCCTTCCGAGAAGTTGGTGGTATTGGAAGAAGGGTACGGTCTAAATTGGATGAATAAAAAGAAAGAATCTGAATTTCGATTTCTAATATTTTTTTAAGATTTTAAAACAAAACTCACTTTTGGCTCAAAAAATCAATTTTTTGTTTTAAATTCTCGCATCGTGAAAAGTACTCATAATTTCGACTAATAATTTACATTTTTAGAAAGCTGAAATATCTGGCATTCTTACAAGTCTAATGTGGTCCAGAAATAATGAAAATTGCCTTCAGGATGGCAATTTTAAAGACGCCATGATTTTAAATTTCTCGGCGTTCCGTTCGTTTCTCCTCCGCTGAAGCAGGGAAGGTGGTGGGTGGGGACGTCAAGGTGGAGGTGACGTCACTGTTCTGAATAGAGGGCCTTTGCTCTATATAAATTATTATATTTATATTTTAAATGATGGGACGATCTGGATTTTTTAAATGTATATTTTAACTTTTGGATATTTTAAATGGATATTTTAATTTTATGGATATTTTAAATGATAGAACAATGAAACAATGGAATGAGGATGATGGAATTAAGCATATGGTCATTTTAAATTGCAAATTAGCGCGCGGGAAGTTAGCGGTAGGCCCGGGTTCGATTCCCGCCACTGCCAAAACTGCCGCCGTGTTTACGTGGAATACGATCACGTTAAATATGTGGGTCCGTAAGTCCTTCGGAGAGGTTGGTGGTAGGGGAAGGAGGATACGGCCCCTGTGGATGCCTCCCCCACTGGGTTCCCGTCTAAATTGGGTGAATATGTAGAAAGTTATGGAGATTGTCGCGGAGGGCGCGGCAGCCCAGTGGTTAGCGCGCGGGAATTGCACTCAGTAGGCCCGGGTTCGATTCCCGCCACTGCCAAAACTTACGCCACGTTCACGCAGAGTACGATCACGTTAAACATGTGGGTTCGTGAGTCCTTCCGAGAGGTTGGTGGTAGGGGAAGGAGGATACGGTCTAAATTGGGTGAATAAAAAGAAAGTTATGGAGATTGTCGCGGAGGGCGAAGTAGCCCAGTGGTTAGCGCGCGGGAATTGCACGCGGTAGGCCCGGGTTCGATTTCCGCCACTGACATGGAGTACGATCACGTTAAACATATGGGTCCGTATGTTTTTCCGAGAGGTTGGTGGTAGGGGAAGGAGGGTACGTTCCCTGTGGATGCCTCCCCCACTGGGTTCCGGTCTAAATTGGGTGGCACATCCTGGCCGTCCAACCAGTTACCAGGCCCGGGTTCGATTCCCAAAATTGCCGCCGTGTTTACGCGGAGTACGAGCACGTTAAACATGTGGGTCCGTGAGTCCTTCCGAGAAGTTGGTGGTAGGGGAAGGAGGGTACGGTCTAAATTGGATGAATAAAAAGAAAGTTATGGAGATTGTCGCGTAGGGCAAAGTAGCCCAATGGTTAGCGCGCGGAAATTGCACTCGGTAGGCCCGGGTTCGATTCCCAAAATTGCCGCCGTGTTTACGCGGAGTACGATCACGTTAAACATGTGGGTCTGTAAGTCCTTCCGAGAGGTTGGTGGTAGGGGAAGAAGGGTACGGTCCCTGTGGATGCTTCTCCCACTTGGTTCCGGTCTAAATTGGGTGAATAAAAAGAAAGTTATGAAGAATATCGCGGAGGGTGAAGTACCCCAGTGGTTAGTGCGCGGGATTTGCACTTGGTAGGCCCGGGTTCGATTCCGAAAATTGCCGAATAAAAATAAAGTTATGGAGATTGTCGCGGATGGCACGGTAGCCCAGTGGCTAGCGCGCGGGAATTTCACTCGGTAGGCCCGGGTTCGATTCCCGCCATTGCCAAAACTGCAGCCGTGTTCACGCGGAGTACGATCACGTTAAACGTGTGGGACTGCAAGTCCTTCCGAGAGGTTTGTGGTAGGGGAAGGAGGGTCCGGTCTAAATTCGGTGAATAAAAAGAAAGTTATGGAAAATGTCGCGGAGGGCGAAGTACACCAGTGGTTAGCGCGCGGGAATTTCACTGGGTAGGCCCGGGTTCGATTCCCGCCACTGCCAAAACTGCAGCCGCGTTCACGCGGAGTACGATCACGTTAAACATGTGGGATCGTAAGTCCTTCCGAAAGGTTGGTGGTAGGGGAAGGAGGGTACGGTCCCTGTGGATGTCTCCCCCACTGAGTTCCGGTCTAAATTGGGTGGCACTTCCTGGCCGTCCAAACAGTTACCTTACACCTTCTGGTAAGGTCGCGCCAGCGAGTGTGCCACGGTTACAATTTGCCACGGTCAGAATTTTCAAGGGTAGCGAACAGGCTGGTCGCCAAAGGCGGCTAGTCTATATAATAAAAGGCAATGTCTGTGTGTCTGTCTTATACACTATACGTTTCGCGACCGCGCGTCGGAGAGCTACGAAATTTGGCAATCGGAGACCCGGGGGGGGAGGGAAGGGGACACGTGAAAACCGATTTTTAAAATTTTAATTATTTTTTTATTTATTTAATGTTTTATGCGATTTCGACCGTTTTTTGCCCTTTTTGCCCTTTTTTCTCCACGATCCAGACATCGTAGAAAAAAACAAATTACACCATCGGAAAGAGCAGAGAATTTCGAGTAAAAATATATCAATTTCAAATCTGAATTTCGATTTCTAATATTTTTTAAAGATTTTAAAACAAAAGTCACTTTTTGCTCAAGAAAACGATTTTTGGTTTTTAAATTCTCGCATCGTGAAAAGTACTCATAATTTCGACTAATAATTTACATTTTCAAAAAGGTCAAACATCTGGCATTCTTACAAGTCCAATCTGGTCCAGAAATAATGAAAATTGCCTTCAGGATGGCAATTTTAAAGACGCCATGATTTTAAATTTGTCGGCTACCGGCTCAGTTCCTCAAAGGCATTTTCCCCCCATCCGCATTAGTTTCTTCCCCGTCTCCATGGAGACCGCGCTTTCGGTTTTAACTGAATTACGAGCATAAGTGTTGTATACATCGGGCGAAATTATTATATTTATATGATATTTTAAATGGATATTTTTAAATGGATATTTTTAAATGGATATTTTAAATAATTTAAATGATTGAATTATGGTGGTTTGAATTGTGGTGATGTATTTGAAATTATTATATTTATGGATTGGTGGAACGATATGGTTGATTTTTTTATTTTAAATGGATATTTTAATTTATGGATATTTTAATTTATAGATATTTTAAATGGATATTTTAATTTTATGGCTATTTTAAATGATGGAACGATGGAACGAGGATGGTGGAATTAAGAGCCTAGCATATGGTCGTTATAAATTTAAATTAGCGGGCGGGAAGTTAGCGCGCGAGAATTGCACTCGGTAGGCCTGGGTTCGATTCCCGCCACTGATGCGGAGTACGATCACCTTAAACATATGGGTCGATAATTCCTTCCGAGAGGTTGGTGGCAGGGAAAGGAGGGTACGGTCTCTGTGGATGCCTCCCCCACTGGGTCCTGGTCCAAATTGGGTGAATAAAAAGAAAGTTATGGAGATTGTCGCGGAGGGCGCGATAGCCCAGTGGTTAGCGTGCGGGAATTTCACTCGGTAGGCCCGGGTTCGATTCCCTCCACTGACAAAACTGCTGCCGTGTTCACGCGGAGTACGATCACGTTAAACATGTGGGTCCGTAAGTCCTTCCGAGAGGTTGGTGGTAGAGGAAGGAGGGTACGGACCCTGTGGATGACTTTCCCACTGGGTTCCGGTCTAAATTGGGTGAATAAAAAGAAGGTTATGGAGATTGTCGCGGAGGGCGCGGTAGCCCAGTGGTTGGCGCGCGGGAATTGCACTCGGTAGGCTAGGGTTCGATTGCCGCCACTGCCAAAACTGCTGCCATTTTCACGCGGAGTACGATCACGTTAAACATGTGGATCCGTAAGTCCTTCCGAGAGGTTGTTGGTAGAGGAAGGAGGGTACGGACCCTGTGGATGCCTCCCCTACTGGGTTCCGGTCTAAATTGGGTGAATAAAAAGAAGGTTATGGAGATTGTCGCGGAGGGCGCGGTAGCCCAGTGGTTAGCGCGCGGGATTTGCACTAGGTAGGTCCGGGTTCGATTCCCGCCACTGCCAAAACTGCCGCCGTGTTCAGGCGGAGTACGATCACGTTAAACATGCGGGACCGTAAGTCCTTCCGAGAGGTTGGTGGTAGGGGAAGGAGGGTACGGTCCCTGTGGATGCCTCCCCCACTGAGTTCCTGTCTAAATTGGGTGGCACTTCCTGGTAGGTCGTTCCTTCTGGTAGGTCGCGCCAGCGAGTGTGCCACGGTTAGAATTTGCCACGGTCAGAATTTTCAAGGGTAGCGAACAGGCTGGTCGCCAAAGGCGGCTAGTATCTTAATAAAGAACGTTTTTTCCCTCAAAAATCAGTTGACATTGTTACTAATTTGATTTATGCTGTATTTTTAACAAAGTCTTTACTTTATAATTGTATTCAACTTCACAACGTTATACTCAAATTCCTCCCTTCCTAAGAATATCAATTAGTGAATTTAAGATTTCAATATACTATATAAAAATAATGAGAGCAACGACAAAAAAAATTAATAGTGACTTGACTATTTTTTTAGATTTCCCTGCAATACATGGTAATATATAGGGAAAGTATTCAAAGCATGCCGAAAATCGCAACTGGAATTTTCGACGGATCTACATGTTTTGAGAATTCTCGAATACGAAAAAATATTTTTAGTGTGACGTCTGTGTGTCTGTCTGTATCTGTCTGTGTGTATCTGTCTGTGTGTCTGTCTGCTGTGTGTCTGTCTGTCTATGTGCCTGTCTGTCTGTGTATCTGCCTGTGCAATATATATATCCACTCTAACTAAAAAATTAATGGACCAAATTTCATAAAATTTGGTAGGCAAGTCACTTATGTGCGACTCTGGTGCTAATTAGTTTTATTTACGATTCGGGATAAACGAATACTCCTGTTTTTGCGAAATGACCTGCAAAAATCTCTTATATCCACTCTAGCTAGAAAACTAATTGACCAAATTTCACAAAACGTGGTAGATAAGTCACATGTGGGATATCCTAGTACTGATTAGATTTTGGTACGATTCGGTAACGAAAAACCCGTTTTTTACGACGCAAAATTCTCAAAAATATAAAATAAAGGACTATATATGCTCAGATGTATCAATTAAACGTTTGTTGTATACGTGATTTTAGACGACAAAAATAATAAGACCCACTCCATAACTCCAAAATGAATCATTTTCGAGATATCTAAATGTAAAAAGTTAAATTGGATATAATATCTTAAAAGCATCCATTTTATTTTCAGCAATTGAACTCAGTTTAATGCAGAATGAAATAAAAATTTACATAATGTATTTGATTTTGCAGGGAAAGTCATGTGCTGCTCACATCAGAATTTTATATTGATAGTGACGCAATAACCATACTTAACATTTATTATTGAGATTTTACTTTATTTCCACTTCGTTTTCTTGAGTTTCGGATCAAACATTTTCCGTTAATTTTAGTTTTTGTACTGATAAGTATTTCAAGAAAGAGTTTTAACGCCACTTAAGAGCCAATAAAAAAATTCAAACAAATAAATCGAAAATATTTCTTCTGGGCCGTACTTGAATTTCCCTTTTTTTAACTTTATAAGTAAATCCTTAACATTTGATTTCTGTTTTGGCACAATCCTTTTGATGTTAATAAAATAGGGAAATTTAACGTACATTAAATAATTCTTGTGTTTGCCAAAAAGGGATTATATTGAAAGGCAAAACTTTTTTTTAGATAATTTACGACAGTACGTCAGAAAATATTAAGAATTAACTGAAGTGAGGCTCAACTCGATTTTCTTATACCAGAATCCATTTTTAAGTAGCTTGAAATTATTATTATTATTATTATTATTATTATTTTGCAAATTTTGCCAGGAACATTTTTTATATATTTATACTTTTGGTAAAAATGATCACAATTATAGCATGATAGAGATAAAGCATTTAAATATCGTGTATAACATGTATTTTTTATTTAATTGAAGTTAAAATTACTTCAATTAAGATTTCAATTAGAGTCAATTTCAGTGAACTCCATAGTATCGATGCAAATCGATTATTTCTTGTTATCGAATTTCATCTCCGATGGAGTATTTGATTAGTGATCGAATTCGGCTTTGACTTCAATATAGTTGGTTTACCATTGAAAAAACTGAATACCTAAAAATAATATACAGTTCTTTCTTCCCCAGTGTTAACATTACATAAAATATTGGACTTGTATTGTCGTAAGTAGAATCTATTCCTAATATAATTGTCTCCATTGTCTAAATGTATTCTATATGAAACGCAGTTGGGGTCCCACCAGAATTACTCCATACTCTTTGTATCCAAGGTTCCTTTGGCTGGTTTCTAAAATATACAAAGATACTCCACAGTTGATAGTAATGGGCGCGGTAGCCCATTGGTTAGCGCGCTGGAGTTGCACTCGGTAGGCCCGGGTTCGATTCCAGCCACTGCCAAAACTGCCGCCGTGTTCACGCGGAGTACGATCACGTTAAACATGTGGGTCCGTAAGTCCTTCCGAGAGGTTGGTGGTAGGGGAAGAAGGGTACGGTCCCTGTGGATGCCTCCCCCACTGGGTTCCAGTCCAAATTGGGTGGCACTTCCCGGCCGTCCAAACAGTTACCTTACACCTTTCTGGTAGGTCGGATAGTCTGGGTCTCAACAACAACAGTTGATAGTAATGGCCTTCAAACTCTTAAAATTATTAGACTATTTCTTCTGCCTATCTTGCCGCATCTGAAGTACTATAAAAGCTTCTTTGACTGGATACTTTGGTTCCAGCTGTGTCTTTAGTGCCGGTAGTAATAAAGTGTAATAAAGTTTTCTTCCCATTAACATCTCAGATGGAGATGGAAGATCATTTAATGTCGGTATCATGTTATCCAATAGAACAAAAAATATACATCGGTTCCTTCTTTGTTAGCTTTGATGAAGCTTTTTTCACAGTTTGTATCACTCTTTCAATTTGACCATTAGACGTAAGAAAATAAGAACTTGAAGTATTGTGGAAACTCTCCATTCTTGGTTGAATTTGCGCATTTCGTCTGAATGAAATAGTAGAAAAATGTAGAACGTAGAAATGACTTCAAAAGTAGCGTGAGAATCTCACCAAATTTGACTATACACACATATACAGACACGTACATATACAGACATATACACATACACACATATACACAGATTTCACATAGAAACGGTCGTTTCAAGCTTCAAAACAGATAAATCCATTAAATACTTGAATTTTAATTTCAAATTCCTAGACGTTTACGCTGGGAGGCCAAAATTCATGGGAATGCCATGGCATGAGGCATGTTTATATGGTCTGCATTAGGCCCTCGAGTTCGTTTGAAGCAATTGCTGATAGTATGAGATACGTATATAATATCGAAAATCACATACACACCTTTATGACGCCCTAGCATCCTAATAGTGAAGAGGCATTACAATTAGATAATGCCATCTGCGACCAGTTTTTTGTTGCTAGGAGGTGGACAGAGAAATAAGTCGTCAACCTTACTACCATGATTTGGCTCCCACGGTCCCCAATAAGCCCCTTGCAGTATATGTGAGACAAAACAGACTAAAGCTTACGATCCGTGAATCCAGCACTATCCAACACAATTATGCTCTACACTGCAGTATGTGTGGGCGTCCGTCCCTGCAGAAAGGTTGGTGGAACTTGTTGGCTTCAGGCTTCAACAGTTGAAAAGAATCTTACTGCCCCAACCAGGAATTGAATTCCGGATTTTTGAACTGGCCAGCCGATGCTCTACCGTTGAGCTACTGGGACGAAATTGCAAGCTCTTATTTTCGAAGTGGATTCTGCATTCTCTACTCTCCAATGTCAGATGGGCATTCAACTGACAATCTGACACCTGCTGCTATTTTTACCTTAGGTTAGCCTCCTGATGCTATTTTTATCCTCCAGGTTAGCTCCTTGTGTGGTCGTTATCGTCTCAATTTGAAATCGTCTTTTTTTATCGTCTCAATATCACAGAGTCCCTCGAATCCGTGCTAGTCATACTAGGGTCAATTTTAGACCTCAGCCATCTTTGAACTAATCTACAAGTTTGACGTTTTCGGGCGCCATTGTGACGTACCTTGTTACCGACGATCATTACTTGCTACGAGCTTTGCTGGGCGAAATTTCAAGTTCTTACATTCGAAGTGGAATCTGTACTGTGGCTTATTGACGTATAAATATTTTAAAGTAAAATTTAACAAAAAAAAAATAATAATTTTAAATAAAATTCCAACAGTGCTTAAATATTCAATTAACAAATAATATAATAAAAACTATTGTTACAATTAAGTAATTTATATTTCAGATAAATTTAAATAAGAGATAAAATCGCAAGAATTTTAATGAAAAATATTTTTGAGGTAGCGAGTTTCTGAGAACAAAGCGTGAAACCTGCAACTTGTTCATTAATAAATAACTGTAATTGATACGCATTTGAATAATTGAAAATAAGTTACTGTTTACAATTTTGAAATAAAGAACAATATTCTATTCAAATGTTTCGCTAAAAGCTTCAGTAACACTTACTTTTTATTTCGCTCATAAAAGGAGCATATGTATTTTTATTCTTAGCGATACAAATATATGTTTGCTTTCATGGAGTTTAGCAGCATACATTAACATTGCAAATTAATAAATTGGGCGTAATATGCTAATAATGTTTAAATTGAATTATGATTTCAAAATATCAATGAGAATAACTTTTTGTGTTTATCTTTAAATATTCAAGAGGTTTAATTTTCATTCTAAATCAACATGTAATTTTCTCCAAATTTGTGCAAATTCAATTGTTACTGCAAATACAATACTCTTTTTGTTATCAACCTGAATTGAATTGTAATACTGGAGTGAAGTAATTTATCCATTGTTACCCATGGGGAAATTAGTTTAAACATATTTAATTGAAAATTGGATTCATATGTATTTATTGTGATGTATATGGATTCTAAAATAAATGCAATAAATTTCAATAGATCCTGTATCCAATGGTTTGGCACATCTTTATAAAGGCAGTCTGGTCTGCTCAGCTGTACTGTGATACATTTATTATACAATCAACCCTCCTATAATGCGATTAATCCGTACCGCATTGTATGGAAACCGCGTTATAAGAAACTCAGATTAGTGCAAATCAGATTAATTCGCACTGTGCTGTATGGAAACCGCATATCGTGTTGTACGGAAACCGTGTTATAAGAAACTTAGAATTATTACAAATCGGAACAATTCGTACCGCGTTATATGGAAACCGCAATGCTATATTTTTCTGCATTCACGGGGTATTTCCCTGATAACTGAAATTGAAAAATGGTGATGTACGTGGAGGAAAAAACAGTAGGATTCCACATTAATTTCAACTCTAAATGTTTTATAGTAAAATCCATGCTACAATGAGACTGTTTAAGCGAATTGAGTTGTATTATAGAGAAACCGCGTTATAAGACTACCGCGTTATACAGAAGCAGTGTTTTGCGAGTACCGCGTTATGGGAGGACTGTCGCAATTTATTCTCCGCGTTGCAAGTGTCAGAACGGGATTCCGAGGGCATCAATTGTCGTATCGGTTTCCCGCTCGACACGGCAGACCGGAGAATTCTAACTTTCTCCAAATTTTGTAAAACCCCAGGTTCGAAACTCCACCCGTCTGTGAGTGAAACTCACAGATGACTTGCACACACTTTACCAAAACAAGACAAACCCTTACCTTGAAGGTCCTCTACTTCTGCTGGAAACATAAGTAAATACACTAATTTAAACACAAATAAATACTCCTTAGATCTTTACTAAATCCATTCTTTATTAATCAATCAATTTATATTTATAAGGAGTTACCAACATTATACAGGAGCTGAATCTATATCAGTCTCGGCACTGGACTCGGGGAACCATGATATAAAATTTAATAGCCACCAGATAAAATAACAATTTCCAAAAGGATAATAAATGTGGCTAAAGTAATAAATTTATCATTTAACATAAATACAGTAGGTATGGTCTCAACATGGGAGCAACCGTACTCGAAGCTTTCTTTCGAATTTAGAAATTCCAAAGTAAATATATTTTATTTCATATAAAATAGATGTTAAATTAAGTCGAGAAGTCAAATTAAAGATCTTAAGTATGTTCTAATTTACGTGAATGACTTCCGACGGGAAACTGATCCATCGAAGAACACTCTTACCTCCGACATCGGAGATGCTGAAGAAATCGTAAGCCACATCCACTTGAACCCTCGGCTATGCCGTTCCATGAAAACCGGCTCTCTTTTAGCACATAGAGGCTGAGACTCGATCAGGACTCCGTTTCATTTCGTTCACGACATCCAACATCTCGGTCCGGCCCAGAAACCTCGAGTCAGATCCGTTCTTCAACGTCGATGTTCAGCAGGTAGACGGGGTCCTCCACGATGACCGGTGGCAACACCTCCCCATGCCCACGAAGTTCAGAGACCGGAATGGTATCAGGTCTCCAACTCCGTGGTGGGCAACATAATCAAATTATGATCCTGACTAACCCAGTGACATGAGTAGCCAGATAGGGAGTGTGGGCCCCGAAACAACAAACATGCCCTTTTTATGCACCAGGGGCCAATTCTCGCCCCACCAATCCAAATTTTCTTTATTTCAAAAACTTTCCAGGGAACGCCTTCATAGCCTCGACGACAGGGTCTCAAACTCCAACAGTTCGAAAATCAACCTCCGCCACGATGTCTCCACTTCACCATCACAAACACGTGAATATCAAAGGTAACGGTCGAAACAAGAACAGCCTCGAGCACGATCGCACAACACTTATTAAATTAAAATGGCTAAGAATATTCGATTTGATTTTAAATGCAAAAGGGATATTTTTTTGATATTAAACATATAATTGACGAGAGGGTGTTCAAAAGGATAAAACAAATAATTATATAGATAAATATGTATTCCATAAATATAGAAACAGATTACAGAAGTTATAATTTCACTCGAGTGGTGCGAGGATCTCAAACCTCGACACCACACAAGGAACCCGCGTTATGCTGTCTCAATTTTTGCTCCTTATTATATGAAAACCGCGTTATGAGAGTACCGCGTTATAGGAGAGTTGACTGTAACAGACTAAATGATTTTACCTGCTATTTCTGGTAATTGAAGTTTGCCGTATAATTTTTAAATTAATCTAAATGTTTATTCACATTCCGTAAAGTGCAACCCAGTCTGTATAGCATTTTAGGCATATAAATATCCCATTTATTGCCCTAGATTTTTATTGAAATTAGATTTTTCCCTTTTCTACCTCCTTTTAGTTCGACATCTGATAATCCGTCATCGTTGTTGCCCACACGTGTCGAATTATTGGAAGCTTGCTGTATTGTGGTAGAATCGACTAATCTTAGAGGGGTAAGGTTCGGAGTAAATGGTGAAAGAAATGTGACGAATGAGACTGGAATACATTGCATTGTTACGAATCCCTAATAGAAAAATCATTGTTATAATTTGAAGAGACGAAACGGTATATAATTTGAAGGTATGAGTTGGAGACAATATCGGTTACCTTGGTTACGAATTTAGCGAAATATCGCCAAATTGAGGCCATCTATCGAGTTTGGAAAAATATCGAATTTCGTAGGTCTGCTAAAATTACAGCTTTCCAGAATTGTCTGCAGTTCAGTTCGGCTGTTGACATAACACAAGTACAAACAAACATTAAAAATAAAAAGAACTCAAAAAACCAAAAAATGTTGAACCCTTATTCTAGATACCTTGTACCATCGCCATTACACATCAACATTTTCTCATTTGAAATATGCGAAAAAAATGATCTTTTACACCAATCGATAACGAGTAGCAAAGTTACTTACTATCCCTTTTATATCTTCACATCACTATCCTTTTACTGCAATGCTTCATATTCACCTTTACAGCTTCGTTAGCGTCAAGTCAGTAAAACTGGGCTTCATAATTAATGTCCATCTTCATCTACAGAAACTGTTTTACTAAAATGATCTAGAGTAGCCCTTTCTATATCTTCCCTAGATTTTGTCTCAGTTGGATCCCTAACATCAAGACCCCAAAGGTATACCATTATGAAAGTTTACGAAAAGTGAGAAAAACAGGTTGAGAGTTCACAAACCATGCCTTTTTTTCAAGTTGAAAAAAGTTCATGTATCTAACTACTGTCATGTGTGGTGCAAAACTAACAAAGTGTTTATTTAATGCGCTAGTTTGAACGAAATTTTGTATTAAGCCTGAAGGCTAAATGTAATTAATGATGGAGATTTTCAAAATCTGATATGAGCAGCACATGACTTTCACTGACTTAAGTTAATTTGCTCTTCACTTCTTTAATAATTTCATGAATTTCCTTTTTATTTCACAAAATAACAAGCATACTTGAAATTAGACGGAATTTGCACTTTTAATTCAATTTTCGTTTTCATTTGATAGTTGCACGTATTTTCAGAAACAGCATAGCACCGATGCGAATAAACTAAAATACTTGAGAACGTCTAATCCTAGAGTAATAGGATTGGCCTTATTCTTTTTAGTGTCAAAAATTACGTATAAAACTAGCATTTAATTGATACATTTAAGCATACATAGTTTTTTACTTTAGAGTTTCTTGACTTTTGCGGCCCATTTTGCAAAACAAAAGCAGGTTCTGTTTTCCCGAATCGTACCAAAATCTAAACAGCAATAGGGTAACCTACAAGTGAGTTATGTCAGTCTGTCTTGTGTCTGTGCTCTATTTCTTGTGTACACTGTAGAAATCACGTATATCAACGAATTTTGACAAAACTTTATATCCAGATTTACTATCAAAAATCTAGAACTAGACAGAATTTTTCAAATTCGAGCGAGACCTTCGCATTTTATTCGAAATTTTATATTTTTTTAACATGGCAGCATAGGACAAAATGTGATAATAATAGTGCATAAAAGGGTTTATTTATGGCTCAATGATAACGATACTTAATAGTTTCAGTGATTGTTGTGAAAATTGACGCGATACAATTTTTTTGTTCGTGACGTCATTAGCCCTCTTGCGGGAGGGGGGGGGGGCTACCTTCCCCCACGGGGTACATTGTCAAATAAGGTATCATTCGAAAGATGTTTTCAAGTATTTTAAAGTGAAGGGTAACACGCTGTAGTTATAATTATTTGGATCTACGATACCGATTTTTCAAATTTTTTCTTTTAAAATTTGAAAAAGAAAAACCGAATTCTGGTATGAGAAAGTTCAGTTGAATCATTCTCCAATTAGTTTTGTTATTTTATTTCCTTTACGTCGGGTTTGTTATATTGTACTTAACATATGCTTACAAAGTGCGGACATTTTTAATCATGATCAGTTCGTTGAGTTGTACTGCTCAGTGTAGGGACGAGTCGGTTTGAGAGTGTGGTAGAAGGATTGCGTTTGTTCCATCCGCTGTTGGGCGCTGGCTGATAGAACGTTGTATAGAATAAAACTGGTTGTTGGTGATTGTGAGAGCGCATGAGGTTAGATTAAGTTGAATGTGGCATAGTTGGCGATTGTGGAAAAGCATGAAGTTAGATCATGTGGAAGTTGATCATGGTTGGTGGTGAAAAGTTGTGTAGGCTGTTGATATCGGAGTTGATATTTAATCATGATTTTTCTTGCAATTTGCAGAATTGTTTTGGTTTGGGTAATGCTTGCGGATCATGTTTCTCATTGTTCTGGTTTTTTGAGATAGTGAGTTTTGCTTTATATTTATGGGGCAGCTAGTAGCAAAATGATCCCTTGTTCTTTTGTCTCTAAAGGAACAACATAAGGCTGTTTTTTTTTATTAACTATGTGCCAGATAATCTGAAAATATTTGCTTTCCGGTGAAGAGTTGGGTTGGGATGATGTTTGATGCTATAATATAAGTATTTATTGATTCGTAGACATTGTAGATGGTGCTCTGGAGTGTTGTGTGTTTCCAATGCTGTTGTCATTTCTTAAGTTTGCGTTTTTTTATTAAGATGAACTTGATCTATGTGCAAGGTAGTAGTGAATCCATCGTTTCTGTTTGTAGATGAATTGCTTTTTTTGGATAGCATTTTCGACCTATTACCTTATTTTATTTTATATGTACTTTTCATTGTGGGAAATCTAATAATGTTATTAAAATCTATTCTAATAGTTATTCTAATAGTTTTCTTTACATATTTCATCTAAGATTTCATTTTGGTTCATGCCATTCTTTCGTATCGACAGTCCTTAAGGCATACAAAGACAAGCATACTCACACACACAAGTAGTAAGGGGCCATTTCCCAAACTTTTCGAAATGTGTTCAAGAATTTCTTAAATGTGTATATATTTTAATTTGTTAAACTTGTAAATTTTTGAGGAATATAATTTTTTATTATACATTACTATTACCTTTATGAAGCAATCATATCGTGTTATACCTAATTAGAATAGTTAAGTAATCAAATGAAAATAAGGTAAATTGATATAGTATATTTTAACTTTAAAGTTTAATATTCCTTATATCGTTAGTAATATTTTAAAATCATATTTAAAATGTTGGTCAAATGTTTCTTGTGTAGTAAATTTTAATAATTGGTACCTTTCATTTATTTACCCAGGCTATCCGACCTACCCGAAAGTATATGATGTTTGTTTGGACGTCCGAGAACATTCCATTCAATTCAAACCGGAACACAATGAGGATGGCAACCACAGCGACCATAGTATTATCCTCTAACTCATCACTTCTTGGTTGTACTCTCAGAACTACCGATTTACCATGCCCATACTTCAAATTGAAACTGATATTTTTGGACAATAATTGATACCGATATTAAGCGTAGCATTTTAGCAGAAAATACGTTTATAGGTCGTACATAACGCTGGGTATTACTGCTGTTCCGCAAAAACTTGTATTCAGCAAATGTTGATTCAGATAGATTACGTGCATAAAGCAGGACATTAATATTGTTCAGAAAAAAAAAACATAGACCCATCATGTTTTGATTCAGAAAGTGATATTTTTTTATTAAATAAAACAAACACTGCTTCAGTGTTAGAATGAAAATATTTTCATTAGAAGTAAGAAATGGCTTGCGGTTCAGGACACGTAAGTCATAAATTTCTAATTAATTTTTCATCCGTGACTAAAAAAACTGAGAAAAGAATAAATAAATTCGATCATTACTTCTTTTATTTAATTAACTCAGATTCAGTATCATTATTGACTTAAATAAAAAATCGCATAAAAAATAGCAATTCTGTAACATGATTCCTGCAGGGATTTTTTTTTCTGCTTAGTTTCTGAACATTTATCATTTTTCTTCGTATGTTTTTTATTGGTTTTTTTTATTACTAATTTTTATCAGGTATGTCTTAGAAAAGTCGATATATGTAAGACAACTGCCTGTGCAAAGAAATATATGGGAGTTACCTGAGATGGTTTACATTTAAATAGAATTTTTCGTGAAAATCGATATTGCAATATGGGTAACATAAAGAAAGTCTGATATACAGTCAAATACATACACACACACACAGATATATATATATATATATATATATATAATATGAAAACACCGTGAAATACAACATTACAAAATCATCTGAAATCACACTTAAAAGGCGCAAAGCTGCACTAAAAAGAGGATTAAAATATTTTCAAAAAGAAAAGAGGTATGGATAAATCCCCCCGGCCATCTTTTGGTATATTGTTTCCATCCATACCTCTTTTCTTTTTGGAAAAAAAAAAAAAAAAAAAAAATATATATATATATATATATATATATATATATATATACATATATATATAAATACATATATATATATACATATATGTATATATATATACATATATATATATACATATATATATATACATATATATATATATATACATATATATATATACATATATATATATACATATATATATATACATATATATATATATATATATATACATATATATATATACATATATATATATACATATATATATATATATATATATATATATATACATATATATACATATATATATATATATATATATATATATATATGTATATATATATATAAAATATAAATATATAGAAATTGAAAAATCGGAAATAAGAATGTTTTAGTAACTTTGCGCAAGGCAGCAAGAGGGTACCAAACACTATATATATAGAAAAATTGAAATATGTAAAAAGGAAGGAAGGCTCGGCAAAAAGCTTACATTATGGCGGTAAGGGGTTGTGACCTTACTCCCCAGTTCAACGAGCTCGTCAAAAACACCGCGGCATTTTCACTCCTGGTCGCCAGCCCTGGCCCAAGCCAACCTCCGGAGTGACTTTGAAATCATCACGAGACCTGGATAGAGAAGTGCACGAGAGTCATATCACCTCAAATAAAGCCAACTGAATTGCCGACTCAAATGAAATGTAGTGCCAGCTGCGGTCCTGTGATCACAGTGCGGTCCTGTCATATGGAGGGTTCGATGGGTGTAAGACTTAAGTCTTTTTTGAGTTCAATTAGAGACAAAATCATCGAACCCTCCATATGACAGGACCGCACTGTGATCACAGGACCGCAGCTGGCACTACATTTCATTTGAGTCGGCAATTCAGTTGGCTTTATTTGAGGTGATATGACTCTCGTGCACTTCTCTATCCAGGTCTCGTGATGATTTCAAAGTCACTCCGGAGGTTGGCTTGGGCCAGGGCTGGCGACCAGGAGTGAAAATGCCGCGGCGTTTTTGACGAGCTCGTTGAACTGGGGAGTAAGGTCACAACCCCTTACCGCCATAATGTGAGCTTTTTGCAGAGCCTTCCTTCCTTTTTACATATTTCAATTTTTCTATATATTTATACATATATATATATATATATATTTATATATATATATATATATATATATATACATACATATGTATATATATACATATATATATAAAAATAAATTATTAAATCCAAAGTTAGAATGTATGTAGTAACTCATAATACACTATTCCAAAATTTTCTACAAATACAAAGAAATTAAGACAAAAAGAGGAAATAATAAAGCATAATGCAAGTCATAAGGACAAAGACAATCAACAAATTTCAAAAATGAGGAATGCAAATAAGAAAACAAAAAAATCAAGCAAAAAAGCTTGCACATGGAGGAGATTTAGGCTTACGAGATTAGGCTTACGAAAAGTTCATTTCGAAAAAATTCTCATCGGGTCCATATATCTTTTCGAAATGAACACAAAAATGCTTGTTTCTGAAACACAAGATAGATTTTATCTATAAACTTGTGTTATATGGACGACAAGCATAAAGATTGGAACAATAAAGGAAACATAAATACCTCAAAACGCACCTCTTCAGCGCAACCATGACGAGCAAAATATGACTGGATCATCGTTGCCATATGCCAAAATGAAAAGATGTGATTTGCTGTTGCCAAAGAGAGTAATAAAAACAGTACTGCGCAAAGGCAATAAAATGAGTTATTCAACTGTTAAAGCTTCGAGATAAAAAGATGAGAATATAATTGCAGGAGAATGAAGAAGTACGGCTAAAATAAGATAATAAGGGGAGAATATGAGAATTTTAGGCTAATCGAAACTTATTAACTATACTATTGACTAAATATGCAGGATATTGATACATTTTACTGGTAATTTTGAGGTTATTAATGTGCAAAGCATGAAATTTTTTATCTGATAATCTATAAATTCTAAAAAGTTGATTAAGTATAATATTTCTAAACAATTGAATCGAGTTGCAGGAATTAAAAGGTAATAATTTATTAATATTAAATTTAAAAAAATCTTTTTTATCATATAATTTAGTAACTATCCCATGAGCAGGTTCTATAATTAGATTTAAATCCAAATAATAAACATTATTACTAATAGAAGTTTCATTAGGTATTAATTCCAAATTATCCGGATAGAAATCTATATCTATGACATAGTTATCAGTAAATACAAGACAAATCAGATCATCTACATATCTATAAATTTTATAATCAGTTGAAGTAAAGAATTTTTCATAATGATATAGGTATAAATTAGCTAACATACTACTACTACAGCCACCTTGTGGAACACCTGAGACTTGTAAGTATAATTTATTACCTTGAAAGATATAATTATTGAAAAGAACAAAATGGAGAAGCTTAGGAAAATTGGTAAATTTTGTAAGATTAGAATGTTTAGTAATATAAGCATTATATAAAGCTAAAATGACATCATATAGATCAGTGATCTCAATATTATTAAATAGATCTTTAAAATCAAAAGTTTGAAATCCTATTATTTTACCATGCGTTTTTAATTTATTTTTTAATTCCTTACTGTTATTTAGAATAATGTAGCTATCACCAGAATCTCGTAAATTGCTATTTAGTACATTTAAATAATTTAGTAATAATTTACTAGCAGTAGTAGAGTATGAATTATGACTACTAGTAACAGTTCTAAATTTAATAGGATTTTTATGAAATTTAGGTATAAGCACAATATATGGAAATGTCAAAAATTTATTATTAATATCTAAATCACTATACATATTGATAATTTTCAATTTGATACTATTAAGAGAGTGTGAATCAATTTTAAATAGACTATTATTTTTTAAATAATCTAGCAGATATTGAATATAGAATTTTTTACAAATAATAGCATAATTATTAGAGGCTTTATCTACATAAGTAATAACAAAAGATCTATGTAAATCATTAACAGAATGCTTTGTATATATATATATATATATATAAATATGTATATATATATATGTATATATATATATATATATACATTATATATATATATATATATATATATATATATATATATATATATATATATATATATATATATATATATATATATATATATATATATATATATATATATATATATATATATATATATATATATATATATATATTTATACATATATATATATATATATTTATACACATATATATATATATATATATATATATATATTTATACATATATATATATATATATATATATATATATATATATTATATACATATATATATATATATATATATATATATATATATATATATATATATATATATATATATATATATATATAATAGCTTGAAATTCCAATGATAGAACAAAAGTTGCAATTCAAAATTCCTAACTTTAAATAAAACCTACATAATAAAAATAAGTTCAACATAGCGAATCATTAAGCAAATGGATAAAAAGTACAAATTTAGAGTCAGCAAGCTAAAGATAACCAACAAATATCAAAAATATGATATCGATATTAGAAAAACAAATAAATTCCAAGCAATAATGCTATAGACGTGGATAAAGACTAATCCTAAATAATTGATTTGTTCATTTAAAAAAAAAACTCTTCGTCGTGTCCAAGTATTTAATTAAAATGAACACAATATATGTATATTTCTGAAGAAATAGATAGATTATATCTATAAACTATTTCTACTAGGACAACACACACATAAAGTTAGAACAAGTATAAAGGAAACAAGAATACCTGGATTATAAAACACTGAAAAAGTGCTAACCATAGGGGCCGGAAATGAAGAGATTAGTGTTGCCAATCGCAAATTTGAAAAGTAGAGATCCACCGTTGCCAATCGTGTGAAACAAATAACGGTAATGAGAAAAGGCAGTAAAGGTGATATTCTACAGTAAGAGCTACAAATTAATGGGGCGTATAAACAAAAACAGTGAGGCTAATATATAAGAGGATGTAATTAAAATGTAATGTCAAAACAAGAGAATGTTGATGTCAAGCGAATATAAGATACAAAGAAGAGAATTCATTAAAATTCAGCTAATCCAAACTTTTTAATGATATCACTAACTAAATATGCTGGGCTTTTGTATAATTTGCTGGTAATTTTTAGATTATTTATATACATAGCATGGAATATATATATATATATATATATATATATATATATATATATATATATATACATATAAAAACAAGTATATCACGAAAGGAACTCCTATTTAAGTAAAGGAGAAAATAGAAACCTCAGCTCTGCATCCAGAGTTATGCAAACACCCCTGACATAGATTTTGCATTCTACCCAAAAGAATTAGACTTAATTGAAAACCCGATCAATGAGGATGGATCGACAGACTTCCTGGATTTGTCAATAAGAAAACACCAACAGTATGGAATTTATACAACCATGCATGACAAGAGAAATTCATACAATATCAAAATTAATAATATTATTGATTGGAATTCAAACCTCACTAAAAATATATTCAGAAATATTATTATCGGATACTTCAGAAGAAACAGAAACTACAGTACTTTTAAAAAATACTGCATTTATAAATGTAATAAAATAATAAATGATGCATTGAAAAGAAATTACCCTAGATACTTTTTACAACATTATTACCATTCCTTTTTCAAAGAAAGAAATTGTGCTTTGTTTGAATCTAAATAAGCATTCTTAAAATCATATATATATTCATATCTGCGATCCTATCATCATGAAGTCTTTTCGCGCATGCGCGACTTTCCCTTATAAAATGTTGTGTTTTCATGTTGGATTGTAGGGTGTATCTCTTCCTTGCTTGGTTCCATCTTTGTTTTTGTGTCCGTTCGGGTGCTTCTGTCTTTGCACATGTGGGAGATTGACCATTGAGTTACTTGGTGCCGTGAGTGTTGCCCGGGTCGTAAAAGCTGCTTTAAGCGGGAAAGAGGTGTCGCAATCCACCCCTGCCATTCTATGCAAATCATAAGGTCACTCCTGTTCTCGCTTATTTTTTCTTCTTGTTATATCCTTATATATATATATATATATATATATGTATGTATCGTTTTCTTCAGTATCCTGACCTAAATCTTAAAATTCCGGTTTACAATATTAAAGTTAGAACATTTCTAAATTAGAAACTAATTTATAAATTTATATATATATATATATAAATTGCAGCATACTGATGAAAACGATACGATACAGTATCGATAGAATGAGGATCGATAAGGATGCACTATCGTCATAATAAGAAACATTATTGATGCAGAGTCAGTGCAATAAGGAACGATATTGATACAGTATTGATACAATGAATAATGATATTAAAACAGTATCGATGCAATGAGAATCGATATTGATACTAACTGATACAATGAAGAACGATATTAAAACTGTATCGATAAACGAGGATAGATATTGGCACAGTTTTGATACAATGTAGAACGATATTGGACCAGTATCGATACGATGATCAGTTATATTGATACAGTATCTATACATCTCTAAAGGATGCGTATTGATACACACATAAGTTGCTCATCACTAGCCATTGTAAACTAACCACCACTAGGTTCACCATTGTAAACTAACCGTTAAAGTTATTATATTCACTTTTATATAGTTACTAATCATGCCCACATACGGACGACATACCTTCTCAAGTATCTCCTCTATTGCTCTAAAATTGGTCGTCAGAGGTAATGTCGTCACTTTTATACAATCACTATGCGATCATTCATATAGACGCATACCTTCTCACATATCTCCTCTATCGTAATACCTTCTCAGATGTATCTGCTCTAATGGTATACCTTCTTATGTATCTCCTCTATCAGCATAGCTTCTCCGGACAACCTCTTGAAAGAAATCAAAACTTATTTTATGCGATTACAAGTAACGCTAAAGAAAGAAAAATATAATTCTTTCCTTGCATAACATATTCTATTTCTTCTCTCATTTTTGAAATCCTCCTTCGCAGTGTTCATCGTTTTGGTTCGATGATTTCTATTTGATCTTATTTTCCCCTTTGCTACTGCCGTCATTATCTTTTGAAGATTGCGAATTGATACGGCGATAAGATTTAAATCACTGAAGCAAGGGATTGGATGTCGTTTCAGGGGAAAATTCAATTTAATATGGATCTCAGAAATATTGGCTTGCATTTAGAGGTAAGAGAAAAGAGCATGTCCGCATCAGCTGTAATGTTGTAGCCTCGAACCCAAAATGTGCATATTAATTGATTATAATAGCCAGCTTGATTATAATAGCCAGCAGACGATATCGATATGTGGAACATAAATCAGTTACTATTGTTACAAATGGGATAAAAATTGCAAAAATATAAAATAAAATCAATTGAATTTTACAAAATATGTATAAAGAAAAATCATCTACTATAACTATAAATTAACATATCTCAAGAACTTTGTTTGCACGCCACTAGAGTTAATTAAGAAAATTTGGGACATTTTCTGATATGTAGAATGATATGAAAAACAATTTTTTGTGCCTATACATTCTTAAGTTACAGCTGGAAAAATACCAGAAAAAGTAATTTCAAGATTTATGAGCTTTTCGACGAAAATTCCAATATTTTTTATTTGTTTTATTACTGATAGGTCAAGTCTCACGTGTATGCAAATTTTTAAGTTTTTACAAGTTTGAGAAGTGTAATTCGTCAATCAGACTCATCTGTATGCTATAGATCCATTTTGCATCATTGTATCCTCCTATCTAACTAAAATATGGATTTACATCTAACACTGATGTTTAAAACTAGAAATTTTGCGTACAAGTATAACTTAACGTATAAGTAGTGAAAAAATATCTAAAATGTCGACAATGGTGACAAAGTTGACATTACATCGTATTGAAATTGGCATAAGAAGCCTACGATTATTTATTTATATCATTTTGGACACAAGGTAAATAGGTATTAATAATATTCTTACTCCAATGTCAATACAATGAGATGCAAACTTTGTCGCTATTATTGCCAAATTTCTTACTAAGCGTAACCAGACAAGCAAAGATATTGTACAGGGTCTTTATAATTAAAGTTCCACTTTGAAATGGTCATAAAAGGAAAACTACTGTACAGAATGCTATCAAACTTGGTAATAGTTTACAGGAGGTCATGGGATTTTATTTTCCGCAAAAAAAAAAAAAAAAAAAAAAAATCACAAACTTACCGTCATCGGGGAATGGCGCTGTATGCAATATTGTTAAACGAAATAAGACACGAAGACATCGGTTTAAAAAGTTTTTAATCGTTTCAAAAACGTGTTACAAATCATGTGGCTTCCACCATTTTCTGAAAGCAAGTTAAATCGCATTACTGCTTTCTCAACAGTAGCTCTTAGCATATCAGGAGGAATTTTACGAACATGTCGATGTATCACATTTTTCAATTCCGACAAATTATTTATGTTATCACCATAAACAGTACCTTTGAGGTAGCCCCATAGCCAGAGGTCACAGGGGTTGAGGTTTGGTGACCAGGGTGGCCAAGAAATGGTGCAGTGTCGGCTTACAATCCGGTCATCCGTGAAATGTTGATTAAGTAACAGTTTGACACATGTACCAATGTGAGGTGGAACCCCGCCCTGCATAAAAATCGTGGCGTCTAAGCCACTGTTTATGGTGATAACATAAACGATTTGGCGGAAATGAAAAATGTGATACACCGACATGTCCGTAATATTCTTCCTGATATGGTAAGAGCTACTGTTGAGAACGCAGTAATGCGATTTAACTTGCTTTCAGAAAATGGTGGAAGCTACATTGACCAATGATTTGTAACACGTTTTAGAAACGATTGAAAACTTTTTAAACCGATGTATTCATGTCTTATTTCGTTTAACAGTATTGCATACAGCGCCATTCCCCGCTGACGGTGAGCTTTTGAACTTTTTTTTTTTTGCGGAAAATAAAATCCTATGACCTCCTGTAAACTATTACCAAGTTTGATAACATTCTGTCTAGTAGTTTTTCTTTTATGGCCATTTCAATGTTGAACTTTAATTATAAAGACCCTGTATTTTCTTATGTATATAATTTATGTCTATTAATGCAAAAAGTACTAATGAATTGCAATTAATTATCAATCCCCACATATAATTCCCCTTTCGTATTACTCATCAACAATATATAATATAATATTTCGAACCTATAAAAAATCTGTAGTTGTGACACTAATATACAGTTCCGGCCACACAAACAGCTACCATAAACCTTCGGGTTGGTCGTGTGGTCTGGGCTTTCTTCTAATATACAGTAAACACATATAAGAACGGATGTAGATGAGTTAGAGTAGCTAGTTACCCTGCTAGTAATAGAAACCACATGCGTTTCTCTGCTACAAGCTTTGCGCTATATTATTTATTGTTTCGGAAAGTAACAAATGCCTTTGTTATACATAAAAAATCCAATACCGCTGAATGTGTGCTTATCACGCTTGGCAACAAACTTAACGGCCTTGGAGATAAACTGGGTGCAATACCGCCCCCAACCACTTTTGTGAGAAATGTCGCCAAGCTGGCAATAATTCAATATCTCTTAAAATTAAATTTTATTTATTAGATAACACATATCATATCGCCCTCTCTGTTGGAATCCTTAATTAAATATTTTTATTCAAAATAGAGTGAGTTGCTGTTCATGGGGCAGATACGTTTTGTTAGGTGATTTAAGGATCGTGAAGCAATTGGTTCCTGTTAAGAGATCATATAGTACTAATTTGGTTTTGTTTGGAATATAGAGATAGTAAGGTAAATTCGTTTTTGCTCATGAATCATATTGTTGGGAACGTGTAAAAGTCCTCACTGGAATCTCTTTTGAAGACAGAGACGTAGAAAACACCCGTACAGGCAACCTTTCCCGTGACGTGAATCTAGGGCTGCCATATAGTAAAGTAGGGTTATTAGCATGTAATTCTACATGTGGGGAGTTATAAATAGGGTGGCCAAATATCGGCAAATGGGAGATTTATCGCCAATTTGGCAATTTGGCGACATGTATTGAGTTTCCGAAGGTTCGACGAGCACCTCGAAAAAACGAATATTCTACGTGATATGAGATATTTCTAGAAGTTTCTACAGAGAGAGAGAGTCTATAAAAGGTGTAATCACTCAGCTGGAGAGCAGTTGACGTGATACGAGCTACATTGAATTCAATGTTTCTTTCAGGACTTGTTGGCCGGGGGAAGGGGGGGGGGGCTAATGACACTGTAGGGGGGAACAAGTTTAACGACACTTTTGGTTGACAAGTTAGAAGGAAATCTCTACATACATATATTTAAATGCTGTCACATATATAGAAACTAAGTTAACATAAAATGTCTCCGGGGGGACTTCGCAAGCCCGGATGTATGACTTAAAGAAACACTGATAGAACTGCAATATTCGTCAATGTTTTGAGAATAGTAGCAGTTGTTTTGTGACAGAAAATACGTCAATGTTTCGAGAATAGAATAGGTTGCTTTGTGAAATTAGTGGAACATTTAAGTGCTGTTTTACCGTATATTCTTCCTATTTACGTTGTGCTTGTGAATAAACGTGTTAGTAATCAAAAAATTTGTTCTCATTTTTGCATTTTGAAAGTACACCAATGATTCTATATGATAGTTTGTAAGAATATAGAAATTTTATTTCAGTTCTAGCAGCAGTAAAATAACTGCGCTTCGTTAAAGGACCGTATAATAAAATTAAGAATCACAGATTGCAGAAGACTGCATTGGCTAAATTCCATAGACGGCGCCACGGGTTTTCAGCACTCCCATTACAAATTGCTCAAACACTCTTTTTTACTTAACTTACAATTTTCAGTCTCTCTCTCTCTCTCTCTCTCTCTTTCTTTATAAGTTGTTATTTAATTTATTCTTTTACGGATTTATAAATCTGTATATATATATATATATATATATATATATATATATATATATATATATATATATATATATATATACAGAAGATTTTTATACAATATATATATTATCTCAAAAAAGATAATATATATATTATATTAATATCTTTTTTGAGATGTGTAACAAATTTACATTTCTAACTTGATATATGGTCCCCATTCGCAATGTTCAATTTTGAATTAAATTCAACTCGCTCAATTTTAAAAATACAGATATGCGGTATTTTTAATGATATTGTTGCATTAAAAATGAAAAATTTCTGTTTGACCAAGTTTGTCTAAGGGGGTCGTATAAAAATTTAAAAAGTATAACTTTTTGAAAATGAATGGGAGGACTATTTCATTAACGTAGTCTTATTTCCTACTTTACTTTTAGCATTTTTGCAATTTACATTGTCCACTTATCTCCAACAGGTAAAGGACGTTTATTAAAGCATGTTTTATTCTTTTTGGGACACCCTGTATTATCCTGTATTAAAAATAAAAATTTCCTGATTGGCCAAATTTGTCTAAGGGGGTCGTATAAAAATTTAAAGAGTATAAATTTTTGAAAATGAATGAGAGGACTATTTCATTAACATAGTCTTATTTCCTACCTTACTTTCAACATTTTTACAATTTACATTGTCCACTTATCTCCAACAGGTAAAGCGCGTTTATTAAAGCAGGTTTCAATCTTTTTGGGACACCCTGTATTATCTTATGCTTTGTGCATAGCATCCAGATTCTGAAAACCTGGTGCTGCCTATGCTAAGTTCATACGTGCAAAATCCGCAAAACGGAGCATTCACATAGCTTTACTGCTATACACATTTTATTGTTTGTTCCGATTAACAAACCTTGACCTCACTTAGCTTTATCCCTTAAAAACTCCTCAGAAAATTGCTGTTTTTTGCGCCAAATATCTGTATTCCACACAGAATTTGTAAGGATTAAGGCGTCATAGACTGCGCATATAAAAACGGTTGAATTTATTTCCAGCTTGGTAAGAACAATTCCCGGAATACAAATTGAAATATATAAATAGCAAGAAATATATCCCCCTACGCTCTGGAAAATATTTTTTTTCTACTTTTTTTTTTGTATCACCGAGATAATTCATTTACCGTATAGTGATATTTAAATTGATTTCGCAAGTGTAATAAGAATATTATGGTTGTTTCATCCACGTAATTGAAAAATGTAATTGGAAATCTGTTTCTTAATTTAAATGACAGATTTGGAAGGTGTACCTGATTTAATCAATGCTTTAAATGGAGGGGGATTGGTGTTATTTGTCGCTGAATGTGAAATTGTTTTATGGAAATAATAAAAAAAAATAAAAATAAATAAATTGAGAAGAGTTTGAGGAATCTTTTTAATGAAATAACATGAAAATGAAGAAGAGCAGCTTTGCTATTAAAATACATAATTCCATGGAATCATGATCAAAATATAACAACCAGTATCAGTTATCTGTGTTTTTTATCCTCTAAAGAACTATACATGTGCTTTCTTAAGATTTTTCTTGTTTGACCCAACTTCTTCTTCAACCCACCTCTTTTCTTTGTGCCATCCAATTTAGACAGGAATCCAGTGGGGTCGGCTTTCACAGGAAACGTACCCTTCTTCCTCTACCACCAACCCCTCGGAGGGATTTACGCAACCACATAATAAACGTGCCCAATCTCCGCGTGAACACGAAGGCAGTTTGGGTAGAGCAAAAATCGAACTCGGGTCATCCGAGTGCAATCCCCTCGCGTTCACCACTGGGCTGTCCCACCCCCTCATAAGTTTTCCCCATTCCTTTAACTTTCTATTAAAATACTCTTAGTTTTCACTAATATGAAAGTAGCTGTTCTGTCTTGATTGAGAAAGTTTGCAGCGCCTCTATCTGCAAATTAAGGAAGTTATAGCCCCTAACTTAAAAATTAAGCACAATAAGAGAACATTTTCAATGGCAAAGCTAAAGTGCGTTCTCTATTTAGTGTGAAATGATGTGTGGTTTTAAGATATATTAAAAAAATTAATTCAACAAAAAGAGAAATTTTTGTAATGCATCATTTGTCTGAAACTGCTGTACATTTATTGTTAACTGCAAAAAACATAATTATAAATTAATTAAAATTAGCTTATTACAAGAATTTTATTATGCGTATTTCTCATGATTTTCGTCAGAAGTTTTTCAGTAGTAAACGATACATTTGTTTAATTATCGCTTTTTTATCCCATTTTTATCATCTGTGCACATGTTATGTGCAAACAACATGGGTTATCATACTAAATTGAGAACATTTTACGACTTTGCAGTTAAAATTCTTATCTGTTTTGTTGCATTTTCGAGATAGGATTTCTAACTTCTTTAATTCGCCACTAGAGGCGCTGCGCACATTCTCAATCGACATCGCCATATTCATACTATAACTTAAATATATTTGACTGATTTGGTATGGGTGAATAAAAACTGACTTATTTGTTGTATCTTGTGTGATTAAACAAATTTTATAGAATCCAAATAACTAAATAAAATATTTTTTAAGTTAACCTTGTAAAATCGTCAAAACCTTTATACAACAGATTTTTTCTTTCTAGAAAAGACACTAATGCCAATTCCAGTAATTTAGAATAATGTCTTCAACCAAGAATAGGAAGATAATATTCGATCCTTGCAGCAAACAAGGATTGAAATGCATATATGGAACGTTTTTCGTAAATTAGTGGACTCATGCACCACCGTTTGATTGTTTTTATCCGGGTTCATGGTAAGACAGTTATTAAGCAAGTATTGCATTTTGTGCAGTCAGTGTTTTGCTTCGCGGAGGCTTACACAGTCATAGATTCTCCAATACAGTGTAGGATCAATTATCCGGGAACTTTCGAACCACCGCCTTCCCGGATTCTTGATCCATGAAAAATGCGTGATTTCAATCGTAAATACAAAAAGTTGGACCTGACATATTACTTATTTTGTAGTCGTCAAATTAAAAGGCTATAAAACCAGGATTACTCAATCGATTTTTTAATAACTAAAAGATTTCGCGGAAGAATTTGGACAGTAAAAATAAACAAGATCAGTGATTAAACATATTACGGTACTACCAATCCTGTGGCAAAATTTACTACAATAGTGACAGTTGCAACCAAGATTATTTTAAACCTCTTTGGTTAGAATCATCTGTCCCAATCGTTTAATCTGTATCTTTTTATTCAAGTTATATTTGGGCATTGCATTGTTATGAACGTATGGAATGCAATACGCACTGAAGTCCTTTTTGAAAACCAGGCGGAAAAAATACTTGTAAAATGCAAACTTTCCTATGGCGTGAATCTAGGGTTTCCATATGCTGATTCCAGATTTGGTGATATCACCAAGTTGGCGATATTTAGCGATTCTTTGAAAGTTCGAAAAATACCTCGAAGTAACGAATATTCTACGAGATATGCGATATTTCTAGAAGTTTCTGTAGATAGTCTATAGAAAGAGCCATCATTTAGTTGGATAGCAGTTGTCGTGATACGATCTACAATGAATTCTGATATTCGTCAGTTTGTTAAGAATAGTACCGTCTGTTTTGTGAAATTAGTGGAGCATTCAAGTGCTCCACTAATTTCACGCTGTGCATATAAGCTCTGCATATAAATAAACGTGTTAGTCATCCAGAAATTTGGACTCATTTTTGCATCTTGAGCGTACATCTATGATTCCTGAGGTTACGTCGTAACAATATATACAGAGTGTCAATAGATATCATGGCCTTGCCCAATAAATCGACAGTTATGAGGGTTATCGTATATTGCTTATGCAGGTGTACAGGAAACCCCTATGGTATTACACGATGACGACACTTTTGGGGGGCCGACCCCATTTTTTAGGGTTAAGGGAGGTTTTCTTGCTCCCAATTAGTGATAGAAGAAAAATGTCAATTACGAAGTTGAAGAGCGTTGCAAAATAAGTATTAAACATTTTGGTGAGACTGTAAAAGTTGTTGTTGAGATCTAGACCGTCCGACCTACCAGAAAGGTGTTGAAGACCCAGACCGTCCGATTCGTCACCAAGGACTTGACTACCAGAAAGGTGTAAGGTAACTGTTTGGACGGCCGGGAAGTGCCACCCAATATAGACCGGAACCCAGTAGGGGAGGCATCCACAGGGACCATACCCTCCTTCCCCTACCACCAACCTCTCGGATGGACTTACGAACCCACATGTTTAACGTGATCATACGCCGCATGAACACGGCGGCAGTTGTGGCAGAATGCAAATCCAGCGCGCAAACCACCGGGCTACCGCGCCCGAAATGTGCTAACAGCACGCGGTGTTCCCGGATGGTCACTCACCCAAGTACTAACCGCGCCCGATGCTGCTTGACTTCGGTGATCTAACGAGAATAGGTGTTATCAGAACGGTAGGGCCGTTGGCTAGACAGCAAAAGTTGTAAAATAACTGTAAATAGCGACATTAAAAGAGTCGATTCTATTAATTTGTATTTAATGGTACACAGAAAAATACGCGGATACATATTATTATACTAGTGCATCATTGCTAAGGATGAACATTCTAATACTGAGTATAATAAAGTCAATTTGATTCTGCCGCATTGTCTAAACGTTCATTTGTTTGTTTAAAGGAAGATATATTGTATATACAGAATTTGAAGTTTTTTTCCATAGTTACCTGGTCAGACATCTTCATTTTAGCTTTTTTGGATTCTATAATTATGCTATTTAGGCATCTGCATGTTTACAAAGCACTTAATATGTTTTATATTAGAAGTAAGAATGCGGGTTGGTTGTTAATGTAACTCCGGGCTAAGGCGGGGTACTATCAATCCTCCTCGAGCCATTTCTACTAAGTTTCAGAAACTTTATCTATTTTTAGCTCCTAGAATTTACAATCTTCTGCCTCGATCTTTTAAAAGCATTGGTACCTATCGTTTCTTTTCCAGGTCTACCAAAGACTGGTTAGTAACTTATAATTCAGTTGAAATTGAGAATTTTTTCTGTATTGATAGCTAATTTTTTACCTGCTTTTACTGTCATCTTTATCTTTTTATTGTCCATGTTTATTACTTTCCTTATATACATAATGTATAAGGAAAGTATTGTGACGGGGTCGAAAATTCGAATTCGAGTTTTCGACGGGTGAGTACGTTTCAAACATCCCTGATCACGAATCAAACATTTTTGAAGTGATGTCTGTGTGTGTGTGTGTGTGTGTGTGTGTGTGTGTGTGTGTGTGTGTGTGTGCGTGTATGTCAGTGAGTATGTGAAGACGATATCTCACGAACGAATGGAGAGATTCGAATGAAATTTGGTACAAAAATCACAATCCGTGAATACTGAAAGCCTATTGTTTTTAAACGCAATCAAAAGTTCAGAACCCCCTAAATTTTCGAGTGCAATTTTGAAAAAATCATCCAAAAATCAAAACCTTTAATAAAATTACGCAAATATACATTTTTTATGTAATTTTTCCTTAGAAAACGATTGACATAAACTTTAGAACGCTAGCATGAACCGTTCTCGAGATATTGCATACGAGAGATTGTTCTCGAGATTTTGTGTGTGTGTGTGTGTGTGTGTGAAAGTATGTGTGTGTGTGTGTGTGTGTCAGTGAGTCTGTGGAGACGATAACTGACGAACGAATGGACCGATTCGAACCAAATTTGGTACAAAAAACCACAATCCGTAAACATTGGAAGCCTATTGTTTTTATACGCAATCGAATGTTCAGAACCCCTCTAAATTTTCTAATGAAATTTTGAAAAAATCGTCAAAAAGTTAAAACCACTAATAAAGTTACGCAAATAGACATTTCTTATGTAATTTTTCATTAGAAAACGATTGACATAAATTTTAGAACGCTAACATGAACCGTTCTCGAGGTATTGTACACTTTTAAAAAAATTATCAAAAAGTCATATAAAATAAAAAAAAATATTTCCTATTGAGAAGCAGGTTCACTTTTCATATGTAATGCCATGCGATAAATTGTGTGACAGCATTCTCGTGAATCTAGCTCATCCCATTCATTAAAAAAGATACTTTGAATAATACTTTTGTATTTGAAAGCCAATAGTCATTTATCTGCTGTAAGAATAACTTATTTCTCAGTACATAACGCTTGGCGAGATTTTGGCGACGAATTTCGCGGAATGTCGCCAACTTGGCGACTTTTTTTTAATGTTGTCAAATTAACGAAAATCTCGCCAAATGGATAAAAATGACGCTAAATCAATGAAAATGACGACTAATTGTCGAAAATTCAATATCTTGGAAAGAATATTAGTATCTACTATAAGAAAAACCTATTTTTTTTTTACTGTAAAAGTAGTAAATTCATTACATTATATAAGGAAAGTCATGTATTGCCCACATCAGATTTTCTTTTTAGGTGTTATGATGGAATGATTTATTGTAATTGTTTCATCTGTAAATGTTTTTATGTCATTTGAAGCTATTATAATTACCGTGTTTACGCATCTCCTCCTATAAGGTTATCTTTCAGGAGTTCTAATTTTAATATATATGTCCCACAGCTATGTTGCAACATACTGCAACTTTGTAAACAAGAAGCGAAACACATTTTAGCATCCTCCCCCCACCTATAAAATATATGAATATGAAATTTGGTACATTGTTGGAGAAATGTTACAGGGACAAGCTGATATAAACAGTTTATACAACAACATTTTATTAACAATATAAACACCTTGATTTATCTGTCTGTTTAACTATGTATCTCTGGACAACGCTGATACAAAATGTTGCCAGACGTTTTCAATCACGTATAAATATTTCAATTTAGATGCTAACCCAGACCCAAAGAAATTACGTAGCAACCACGAAGCTTTACGTAGCGTATGGCGTCGGATACTGAAAATGAAACCTTCATATTATTTTATTTCTTAGTATTTTATAAACTTTCATTTGAGATACCACGCAACCAGGAGTGTCACGCTCATATTGCCAATAAGTCAAATATTCCAAGCTTCTTTCAACAAAATATACACTATACGAATAACTCGTTTCTCCGTCCGTCCGTAAAGCTAGGCGAGAAATTTAGCAGGACGTCGCCAACTTGGCGACTATTTTAGATGTTGCCAAAGTGACAAAAATGTCGCCAAATTGATAAAAAATAACGCCAAATGAGAAGCAATGTTTCGCAAATTCTGCTTTCTGTCATATGATGGGCATACATTCTAGTTTCTAGCGGTTTCAGTGTGAACTATTTTGCTCAGCGGAGTGTTACAATCTCTTTCCCATAACTCTTTGTTGTCAAGATATATTTGCGGGGAACGTATTGAATGAGTCTACTACGTATCGGAAACAGCAGAATAAGTGTAAACAGAGTTCATGTAAAAACTGCATTTACAAAACTTATCGGATTATATAATAAAGCAAAATATTAAGAATTACACACGGTCATGAGAAAATTGAACATATTGTATGCCAAACTTGAAGCAATGAAATTCAATTTTAAAATGTAAAACGTTTTCGCAAAGATGTGACTGTTTTTCCGCGTATCATTCAAATAATCAAAATACGAAACTTAATTAAATGTAAATATCACCGATAATACCAATAAAATCGGATTTGCAATAATAAAACTCTTTGAAAACAGAGCACCGTAAACTTTCAACGACGTAATTCAATTCCGAATGCAATTTATTCTTTTAATATGATAATTCCTCGCATTTGTTTCATCTTAATTTTTTTTCTATGTTTATTCCAACGCTTTCCTCTCGGTGCGATGCCATACTGTAAAATACAAGCTAAAATTTGATTGAAAAACGATAGACGATACTACATCTTACAGAATATCTTATGATTGAAAAAAAAATATTTTCGTCGAGAAATGTACAAATTCGTATCAAATTACCGTCGATAGAACATTTTTAAACGGGAATCAAACTCAATAAATAGAAAAGAGGCAGTAGCAGCAGGTCCGTTCTGATAGCTTGTTTGGATCAAATAGCGTTTTTCAATTTATTTTGGCTGATTATTTGAACAAGCGAGGGTGCAGTTTCTGGATGTATGATCCATAGAATGATATTAATTACTTTCCTTATATACATAGAATAATGTATAAGGAAAGTATTGTGACGAGGTCTAAAATTCGAATTTGAGTGTTCTACGGGGAGAACACGTTTCAAGCATCCCTGAAAAAGAATCAAACATAGCTGAGGTGATGTCTGTGTGTGTGTGTGTGTCAGTGAGTCTGCGGAGACTATATCTCACGAAACAATCGAACGATTCGAACAAAATTTGGTACAAAAATCATGATTCATGAATGCTGGAAGACTATTGTTTTTAAACGCAACCGAATGTTCAGAATCCCCCCCGCCCCCTAAATTTTCGATTGAAATTTTCAAAAAATCTTCAAAAAATCAAAACCATTAATAAAGTCACGTAAATAACCGTTTTTTACTTAAATTTTCCTTAGAAAACGATTGAGACAAAACTTCAGAAAGTTAGCATCAACCGTTCTCAAGATATTGAACATTTTAAAAATAAATTTATCAAAAAATCACATAAAATGAAAGATAATATTAAATTTTGTGAAATATGTTCTTTTTTCATATGTAATATTATGCGATAAATATTCCAACATCATTTGCATAGATCTAGCTTGTTCCAATCACGAGAAAAAATGAAAGATATTTTGGGTAATGGTTTTGCTATTGAACGTCAATAGTCATTTATCTACTATAAGAATAGCATATTTCTCCGCCTATAGCGTTTGGCAAAATTTTGGCGACGAATTTAGAGGAATGTCGTCAACCTGCTGACTTTTTAAAATGTCGCTACATTGATAAAAAAAATGTTGCCAAATTGTTAAAAATGACTCTAAATCCATAAAAGTGACGCCAACTTGACGATAATTCAATATCTTATAAAGAATATAAGAATCGACTAAGGGAATAACCTATTTTTCTCTCCATAACGTTTGAAAAAATTTTGGTGACAATTTTAACGAAATATAGATAACTTGGTGATTTTTTTAAATGTTGCCAATTGACGAAAATGCTGCCAAATTGATAAGAATGCCGCCAAATTGATAAAAATGAAGCTAAATGAATAAAATGACGACTAATTAAATAACGACCCATTTTTCCTTCCGTTCGTCCATTAAGCTTGGGTAAAAAATTTAGCAGGATGTCGCTGATATGGCGACTTTTTTAAATGTTGCCAAAGTAATAAAATTGTCGCCAAATTGTTACCAATGGCACCAAATTGAAGGTAATATTTTGCAAATTCTGAATTCTGTCATATGACGATATGAATTTCTGTTATAACGTGTATGAAAATTAAAAGTAGTTCCAGACATTATAAGTTTCATTCTCATTAAGCCTTATCGTATTATACCTCAGCCAAACTTGCAATGTATTATAGGAAATGAATTATATTTTGTTTCTTTTTTTTATATTTCAATAAAATTGACTGCGTTTTAAATTTCATTTATGGAGAATATTCATCCTTGCTGAAAATGAAGCTGTACCCTGAGTAGCTGGTATCTCTGAGGACTGGGGATGCAAATAATGATTTGAAAAATCCCGGAAGTTGAGACTGATCGAATGAGACCAAATTTAAGATTTTTTCTCTCGAGTGGTAGCGCTCAATAATTTTGAAAAGTAATTTTAAGTGCTTTGATTATCTCTTCGCATTGTCGTACTTAAAACGAATTTTCGAAATTTTAGATTCTGTTCTTGATCTCTCTATAAAGACGGATCGAATGATGTCAAAACCAAGATTTTAGCTATTGTGACTCGATAATTTTCGTCTACAGTGACTTGATAGCAAGGAAAATCCCACTATCAGTCAGTGCGTGCACTGCATATTATATAGATACCAGCATCTGCAGATCTAATTAATAATTTTCAGCTGTCTTCACCACAGAATAGTCGATGCCTGATGGAAGTAAGGAAAGTTGCTTCGTGTTGCAATTTTGCGAGCTTCAGCAGAAACTGTTGAATTCAGTATTTCTACGCAACCGGCATCAAATTGGAGAAAAATTGAGCTCTTGCTACTCGAGTATGCATGGCATGATATTCATACATCACACTCACGGCATAGGAAGCGTTCCTAAAGCTACGATCTCTCTTCTATTGCCAATACAACCTTTGTGTACCGGTTTCAACTGAAGAGAGTCAAAAAGAGAAAGTTAAGGAAATAGAACTAGTTGAAGAGAGCTAAAAAGCTCAAAACCCGAACATATACACTGTTATCTGCAATGGGAGCACGTTTCTAACTTTATCCCATTTTTATAATAACGAGTCAGACGGAGGGTGTAGCGAGAACGCGAAATCACCGACTTGGCAGTGCCGGTGTTTGATACTAGGGCCAAAGCATGGTAGGTCAGTATCATAGCGTTGAGGTAATGACGTCTTCTGCTCAAGGTATTTAATTATATTTTATGGATCGCTACAGTACTTCCATTTCTAGTAAGTTTCGACGAAACCGGAGGCATTTGTTGCTGAGTTATCCCTGATTTGTGCGCGCTGTAAGTTTGAAGAGAAGAACAACTGCAAAGCGGGTCAGCGGTGAATCACAAAGCCTGATAACGTGGGATGAGTCCATGTCACATAATCTTAAAGATCAAGTAACTTGTTTCCAGATACTCTTGTTCATCCAAAATCACCAATGTAGCGAGAACACATTGTTTGTTTGTTGTAATAAATAATGAATGTATCTTATAAATAACACTAATCATTATTATAAAACATTTTTTTACATTGACCAAATTTCATCACTAAACTGTTAATGCATGTGATATCATGCACTTCCTATCGCATAATATAAAAATTACGTTAGAGTTGGGGTTTCAATAAATTATGCTTAATTAACAATGACCAAACTTCATTGGTAATTATTAATATTTATCGGTAAATGGGATTAATATGCAATATTTATCACATTTACCAAAAGACGTGGTTATTATTAATAATAACCGGTTATTATTAATACTAACTGGTTATTATTAATAATAACCGGATTTTTTACTTTAACCGTAACATATACACCCATGTCCAAAAGTTACGCACAATTCGTAAAATGCGAAAAATTCGGAGTTAATATGGATACAATGGTTCACAATCAGTTGTGGAGAATCGTGGGACGAAGAGAAAAATCATTGTGCATATGCAAAACAGTTCGACGTCGACATGCTCAAACACTGGCGCACGTCGGAACGAGTATAAAACGGCCTCGAGTGGCATGGCCAGTTGAGGCAGAATTTTGCAATTGCTGTGGTACGGAGAGTTGTTAACAATAAAAAAGGACGAAAGATATCACAAAGTTGCCAAATGGACATGTTTTTGAAGGGACGAATTATTGGAATGCTGGAATCCGGTCGATCCCTAACCGAAGCGTCTCGAATTCTGAACATGCCTCAGTGTGTGATCTCCAGACTGTGGCAGAGGTTCCAACCACTGGAGGTGTTACCCGACGACCAGTATCAGGTCGGGCAAGGATAACAACCGCTCGCAAGACCGATATTGGAGATAACTGCGTGACGTCAGAGGAACCGCTCTGCTAGACAACTGGGTTTTAGTCCTGACAGCCGCCGCAGGAATCACTGTTTCGAGACAAATTGTTTACAGGAGATTCAGACATGTTGGTCTCTATGACATACGACCAGCAGTTTGCCTACCCCTGACGTCTGCACAGAAAGGCGTTCATTTACAGTGGAGATTGGAACATCAGCAGTGGAGTGAACACCAGTGGGGCAATGTCATGTTCAGTGACGTATCCAGATTTAGCCAGCAAACTGATTCTCGTCGTACCACGATCTGGAGAGAACGTGGAACGTGTTTTCACCTGGGAAACATCACGGAAAGACATTGTTTTCCGTTTAGGGGAGTCGTGGTCTGGGCAGACATTATGATGGACTACCGCACAGACCTCCACATCTTTGACACGGGGTCGTTTACCGGTCAAAGATACAGAGACGAAGTCCTTGAGCCTACTGTTTGATTGTTTCGAGGTACTGTTGGTCCTGATTTCATATACATGAATGATAACGCGAATCCTCACCGTGCGGCCTTGGTCGACGACTGCATTCAAACTGAAGATACCCAACACATGCAGTGGCCTGCCAACTCTCCTGATCTGAATCCAATAGAGAATGTGTGGGATATGTTTGGGCGATATATTCCAGCCCTCCGCTACCCACCAAGGTCCGTTCCGGGATTGAAAACTGCTCTCCGTGAGGCTTGGAACTCTTTGAGAATACAACTCATTCAAAGCCTCAGGAAAATCGTTATGCAGCAGGAGTGGCTACTCGATGTTCCCACACACCGTATTAAACTGCAGCATTACATTGTTTTAATCATTCTGTTTCATTGAGGTTGCACTCGTATTGTGACCATTTTTCTTTCAACCCTTTTCTTTGGATAATAAAAGTCGTTATTGCCATTGTTTTCTTCTTTTATAACCTTATTACACCCGCATACCGTGTTTCCTTCTGTTTCGATGTAGGTTTCCTGAAATTTTTACATAAACAGCAACTATGCTTAACTTTAGGACATGAGTATATGTGTAGCATATAAGCAATAATATGGTATATAAATGTACAAATCTTCAGACTTCTAGTCTCTTGGTGGTATTCTGGAAGCTCTGGAATGTCTTCTCGAACTCCCACCTCCTGTTTTCTGCAACCGGTGACGACAAATCGAAAATCTGGCTCTATTAACTTCTGTTCGGTCAAAATTTGGGCAACTATTTAAACTTCGTGGTCACCGGGAGAAGAAACTCGGAGGGTGTGAAAAGATTTTTGAAACAAAAAAAAATAAATTTTATCTGCCCCTGGTGTGGGTTATATGAAAAAAGACGGCTTCTTTAGATCTTTCCCAAGGGTGATAATACAGGTGTGAAAATATCCAGTCTTCTAGAACTAGATCGCCGAGATCTGGGGCTTTTGAAAATATACAAATGCGTTAGACAAATATTAAATAAATATTTAAGATCATTAGTTTTAAAGTCAAAGAATGTATTATTTATTGACGTATTTTACCAACTTTAAAAGTTTATATAAAAGAACTGAAGAATCTCCAAGAAGCATTGGAAATTTAGAAAATAGATATTTCAAGAAAAGTTTTCTTTGCTGTTCAGGAACCAAATCTTGTTACCGCTTCTTGAGCTTTTAGAAAGGATAAAGAAAAAGAAACACCAGAGTTTATAAATGGGGGTATGATCATATTTCTTTAAAATGGAAAACGACTTATTTGTGATTCTTTTCAAAGCTAAATATAAATAAGTGAATGAAAATAGTTTAGAGGAGATATCGACCAGAAAGTCATGCCAAGTTTTACATTATTGAAACCATTATGAAAGTTATTAAATTACGGTGTGATACGACCAAAACAGTCTATATGAATCACATTTTACTCTCCCTGTAATGCACCTTACAATGTATAGAAAAGTATTAGAATGGGGAAAAATTCAAAAGTTTTTGATGCAAATACACGTTGTATATATATATATATATTTTCAAAATGAAAAGAGGTATGGATGGAAGCAATGTACCAAAAAATGGCCGGGGGAGTTGTGACCCCCTCACCCCGGTTAAGTATACTTTGCGTCGCGACAACACTCCCGGAGAGCCGGTACATTGCAAAATAGAATACGAATGTATCAAGTTTTAAAATGAAAACCAGACATTATACACAAACAAATATAAGAGGGAATTGTTGAGATCCAGCCATATCAAAAATCACTAACAGTAAATGCTTGAAATATGTTCACTAGTATAAATGAGCAAAACTACATAGTTTTTACTTAAAGAAGACTTTATTGACATTTAATAGGACAATAATAACAAATTCTATCTCTAAAACCATTTACCTCAATGACAGTTAATATTATCATACATGTAGATGTACATCTTGTATACCGTATCATACGAGATGAAATAAATCTTCCATACCGTATTACACAATAGACCCTATTCAAGAGGTCCCATATCAGATATCACTATGCTCTACCTGTGACTATCCAGTTTGCATATTGCCATCAGTTCTATTTAAATATAATCGATAACAATCGGTTACAGTTATTTTATAAAATTTGTAGAAAATGTCACATAAAAAACACTTAGGAAAACCTTGTGAGATGGTGTTTAGTAGGAAACGAAAGTCGCATAAATATAGATCTTCCTTTTTACTGTTTATTCTCTAACTACGCATTAATTGCCCCAGTATAATATTTCTAAAAACATTTTTGTGCATACATGAGTTCCAGATTATGATATAATTGATTTTGAAGTGGAAGTCTTTGCGTTTATCGTACAAACAGAAACCAGTAGAACCACCTGGTTGTTGGTATATTGTTAGATCCAGAAAATTTAGACTTTTGTTGACATTTTATGGTGTTTCAGTAAGTTTTAAGTGCTGTGGATGGAAAGTAAAATCCATCTGATATGCTTCACATGGATACGCTATTAAAATATCGTCAACGTAGCGAATGAACAGGATTTCGTTTAATATATGCGTTCCATCTTCATATATATATATATATATATATATATATATATATATATATATATATATATATATATATATATATATACATATATATATACACACATGGGTTGTGCAAATTAATGGAAACACCACACGTATAAGTGATAAGTTTGTTCAAGCTGGTAACAGAGCGAAGTGGGCCATTCACTTCCTCATTTTTTTGTCTAGCAGGTGTGCTGATATTCCGAAGGTTACGTTCGATTGTTCTGCACGCAATTGCGTTGACGTTGATGACACAATAAGCAATCTGATAAAGTTCCAAGGAGGGCAGATTTTAGGCGTCCGTCTAGTTGGTGCATCGGTCACCGCCGTTTCAATGTTAGTGAGGGTATCGAGAGGTACTGTGTCCAGGATCGTGATAGCATAAAAAGTCCGTGGCAATACATCGTCTGCGAGACAGAATTTTGGACGGAAAATGAAACTTACTGACCGAAACAGGAGGTCATGGGGAGGGTTGTCACCACAAACAGGAAGACCACTCTGACAAAGGGGACCGCTGAGCTTAATATGCATCTACAGAACACAGTTCCCACCCATACGGTACGAGGACAATTGCATCACCAAGGAATTCATGGCAGAACTGCTATTGCTTAACACTTTGTGTCACAGAGAAATGCAAAACGGAGATTGCAGTAAAGCAAGAAACATAAAAAGTAGTCCGCGGATGCCTGGAAATATGTACCGTTTTCTGATGAATCAGCCTTCTAACTAGTCCCCACCTTCTTGACTAGTGACCTTTGGGTAGTGATATCGTAGTTTTCCGCTGGCCCCATTATCACCTTACGAGGAAGAATAAGTAGCAGCGACTATGTAAACATTTTGGGGGACTATGTAACCATGCCAATGGCGCAGACAGTGTCTCATGCAGGAGATTGCACTTTTCAGGATGATAACGGTCTTTCCACAGAGCAGCAGCTGTATTATCGTGGTTTGAGGAACATGATGCTGACGTTAAACACCTTCCCTGGCCCGCACAATCACCAAACTTAAACATGATTGTAGCACTGTGGGCTGTGTTGGAAAATACGGTCAGATCACGTTATCCTCCTCCAGCTTCACTCACTGAACAGGTTCTGTATAAAGAAGGGTCTCTAATATCGCTTGCAACCATCCAAGCCTTGTATGCATCTATTCCAATGAAAATTCAAGCTGTTTTAACTGCCAAAGGTGCCCTGATACCTTATTAGGTGTTTAAGACCTCCTTTTCCTAGTTGTTTCCATTATTTTGGTTAACCCCTTCATATATATATGTATATATATATATATATATATATAAATTCCCAAATAGATATAAATTCCCAAGTAGCAATGTACTCGTAAAATATCTAGATAAGTGACGGAAGTAACGGCCGGGGGGAGTTGCGAACCCCAACACTCCGGTTAAAGCTTTTTTCCGCCATGGCAAACGCTCCCGGTAGCCGATACTCCCTACACTATTTTCTTCATGACTCTTATAAAACCGTAAACAATTACATACATACATATACACTTTCAATAACTTGTAAAAATCCAAATGTTTACTATAATACGCTAAAACAAACCAATCACAAATGTATCTATCGTTATTTGTAAAATTCAACAACTTATGTCGTTTCATTTGATTTATAATCAGATTTCTAAATATGTTACGGTGTATATATATATATATATATATATATATATATATATATATATATATACAATATACAACAAGTGCAATACGCAATCACAAAGATGTAAATTAATATTACCAAGGAATAGGCGCAAATGCTGCTCTTTAATCCGATTGTATATATATATATATATATATATATATGCCGTTACGACGTTGCCGAAGACTTTATAAGCAATTGGACGAGTTCGAACGGGGTCGTATAGTTGGTGGAGCTGGCTGGCCATACCGAGCAATAGGCCGCCACCTGCACCGAACGGACACTGCTGTGCAAAGGTGCTGGCAGTAATGGTTTCTGCAAGGAACTAACTCATCGGCGGAATGCATGCTCTGGAAGATCAAGGTGAAGGAATGCGCGGCAAGATCGGGTAATTGTGCGACAGGCCCGAACTGGCACAAAGCCATCATTGTCCGCCATCCAACGTGCTACAGCCTCTTCCATACCACCCGTTTTATCTTCCACCATCTCACGACGCTTGGCTGAGGTGGGGGTTACGCTCACGATGGCCTTTAAGACGTCTGCCCATAACCCCACAACATCGATAGAGTTGTTTGGAGTAGTGCCGTAGCCGAGCACCATGGCTGCCAATAGACTGGCATCGCATAGTGTTAAGCGATGAATCACCCTTAGGTCTTTCAGTAGATGACCACGGGGTACATGTGTGGAGGTGCTAAAGCCAGCTGTCCCAATCAGCCTTTGCTTTACACACGCACACAGCCATTTCCCCTGGTGTGGTGTGGGGTGCTATCTCTTACAACAGCATGTCGCCCCTAGTCAACCTGCGTACAACTTTAACAGCGATATGTTGAGGAAATCCTGCGGGCGTTTGCGTTACTCTTCATGGCACGTCATTCTGAGGTCATTTTCCGACAAGATAATGCCACGCCGCATACGGCTCGCATATCAGTAGACTGTCTCCGTACATTTCATACTGTTCCTTGGCCAGCAAGGCCACCAAATCCTTCGCCAATCACGCATGTATAGGGCATGCTAGGCCACCATATTTGGACTCCCCGAAATGTAGCAAATCTGGGGCAACAACTGAAGAATGCCTATCAGAATGTATCGCAGGATGACATTACTTTATCACCCCTTAACTAGACGTATACAAACAAGCATTGCCGCCAAGGGGGGTTTCACCAATTACTGATTTGAAAATTCAATGTGCAATTGCTAACCATTTATGCGTCCTACGATCTTGATTTTGTAATCATTTCATTACCTGTGTATGAGCTGTACGCATATTTAGTTTCAATAAAAACAGTCACTCTCTTCATGATGCTTCGTATTTTTTTTTTGTAAAAGAGTGTGTATTGGATTCACCATCAAATTCCAGCGGAGGTAGCGTGACTCACTATGGACTTCTACTTCCCATTCTTTATAGTTTCCGATTTAAAAGTATTAATTTTGCTTGAAATGTCTATATCTCAACATTAACCAAAGATTGAACTCAGATTATAATTGATATATATTCATCATCAAATTTTAGAGAAGGTTTAACAGTTCAGTAAGAGTTTCCGCTTCCGGTTTCTTTTTTACTTCAGGTTCAGACATTTTATTTTAAACAGCTATTTTTCAGAATTGGCAATAGATAGAGCATATATAATGACTGAAATGGATTTAGCATCAAATTCCGGAGGAAGTGAAGGGACTCGTATTTCCTGTCCACTAAGGATTTTCACTTCTGATCAGTTTCACTTCAGGCTCAATTTTTTTTTTCTTTAAACGTCTATTTCTCAAGATTGGCTATAGATAGAGTTTAGATGATGGCTGATATAATTTCAGCTCTAGAAAAAGGAGAGAGTTCGGGAGTTTACTAAATTTTTCCACTTCCCGATTTTTTGCACTTCCCGTTGAAATAATTTCCTTGAATCATCTATTTCTCAAGAATGTCTATAGATAGAGATAGCTGATGATGGGGTATGGTTTCCGCATCGAATTTCAGAGGGGGTTGAGGGGTTCACCAATTGTTTCCCTTTCCGGTTCTGGAGATTTCGTTTCCGTTTTTTCCGGAAATTCGTATGACTGTGCGAAATAATTATGCAAAACAGAATAAAAATGCCCAATAATTGCGTCATAAATGAAGTTTATACACCATTTCCTCTATAGGAAGGCTACTTCATAAATTTCTTGGTTTTAAATGCCTTTGTTTTCATATTACAATAAGTCACTTTGCAGCACTTCGTTCTTTCTGAAAGAAAAATAAATAAATGATAATAATAATTTCGACAAAATCCTATTTTAGGAACCGAAATTACACCACTTCTAAAGCCACTCGAAGTTCCCGTCTACCCCCCTAAAGCAGTTCTTTGAATTTTCTTTTCAGATTTTCAATTATTTTGTTCAATTACATCCAACATGTATTCAGAATACTTTCATTTTATTCACTCAATTAACTTTTAATGGAAAGGGATCTTAGACAGTCCTCGGGTCATAAAAAAAGACATATGTCATTTCAGGTAATTTACTTATTTACGGTTTGGGTGGAATTGAAGGAGATTTTTCTCTTTTTTATGAAAAGCACTGTCTTTTCTTAAGTAAAAAATTAATTATGTAGTAATTCTTTTTTCTGAAATAGACGCACGTAATACGCGTAATGGAATATTATTCATTTTATTCTATAAATGTCTAGATGTAGGAAAACGATAAAACATTTGGTGATATTTATAAATTTTTAATAAAGGGAGAAAACTAATAAATTTTTTAAATGTACATAATTAAGATAAATACTGCTGAAGGAATGCAAAGTGTACTCGTATCAAACTCGGGAAATACGGAACAGTAAGGTTAAATGCCTGTTTATATTCTGTACAGTACCTATATTATTATAAATACCTAAAATGTTTTTACGGCCTTGTTTTTCCTCAAGGAAAAAATGACTTTTATAGACTATGGTGATTATGTCAAGATCGTATAGCTCGACCTTGGCGATAAATTTGGCGAAATATCTCCAACTTGGCGATTTTTGGAGAATTCTGGAAACTTCTTGAATTCTGAATTCCTTCCGAAAACGTGAGTGATAGAGTAAATATTTTTGGAAACCTAACGCTTTATTTAAAGCATTAGTAAGCGTCAATAAAAACAAAATACATTTAATATCTCTCTAGGTATCAAATAATGTCAGAAAACAATAAAAAGGCTAAAAACAGAAAACAATAATTTGGGCAGTGTTACGATTTCTTAAAAGATATTTTTGGCCTTTTTGCCTTTCTCCAAGAAGAAACAACACATATATAGAAAACCACTGTTTTTATTTTAAGGTCGTATCGCTAGACCTTGGCGATGAATGTGACGAAATATTGCAGATGTGGCTACGTTCGTAGAGTTCAGCGAATTTTAAAGTTTAGTTCATAATATTCCAAGTTATGTCGCTTTTTCTAGAAACTTCCACATAAAGAGTATATAAGTGAGTAATCACTCAGTTTTAAGTATCTGGCGTGATATAAGCAAAACTCACATGTGTATATGCAGGTGTTTTAAGAATATAACCTTCAGTTTTGTGATTAAATCGGGCCTTTTTTAGCCGTTTTACTATACCCAACTGTTGTTTTTAACGCTATTTGATAGCAAGGGAGTTGTTATCCGTATTATGTCTTTGGTTACGTTTACTAGTGCTTTAAATAAAGCGTGAGTTATCCAGAAATTTGCGCTCGTTATTGTATCCTGAGAATAAACCTCACGATTTTAGAGAATACGTAGCAACATTATAAATCAATAATCACAAAACTTTTTTTGTACTTGTAGGTTCGAGGAGCACCTAGAAATAACGAATGTTCTACGAGATATGGGAGATTTGTAGAAGTATATATGGAGATAGTCTATAAAAGGCGTCATTACTTAGTTGGAGAGCAGTAGATATGTTACGCGCTACATTGAACTTTGATATTCGTTAATGTTTTGAGTATCGGTTTAATAGTATCAGTTTAATAGTATCGGTTATTTTGTGAAATTAGTGGAGCATTTAAGTGCTGTTTTACTGTATATTGTCCTTGTTTACGTTGTGCTTGTGAATAAACATGTTTGTTATTCAGATTGGACTCATTCTGTTATCCTGGAAGCACACCCACGATTTCAGAGGATATGTCGTAACATTAAAAAGTGCGATTTGCGAAAATTTGCTTGTGAACTGAGAAGGTGAGTGAGGACTTGAAGGTCCTTGAATTAAAATAATTTATTTTGAAAAGTAAAGCGTACGATGAAGAGGTTGTTAAGAATTATTTTGAGAACGTCTGTTTTGACCAGATTGGAAAGGGAGGATATAGGCAGAAAAAGAATGAGGAGTTTTAAAGGCGTTAAAAGAATGAGGAGTTTTAAAGGCGTAAAAAGAATGAGGAGAATGGAGTTAGAAAGGCAGGAAAAGAAAGAGGAGTTTGGAAGTCGGGAAAAGTATGAGGAGAATGGAGTAAGAAAGGTAGGAAAAGAAAGAGGAGTTTAAAGGCGGGGAAAATGAGGAGAATGGAGTTAGAAAGGCAGGAAAAGAAAAAAGAGCTTGAAAGGCGGAAAAAGAATGAGGAGAATGGAGTTAGAAAGGCAGGAAAAGAGAGAGGAGTTTGAAAGGCAGGAAATGAATGAGGAGAATGGATTTAGAAAGGTAGGAAAAGAAAGAGCAGTTTGAAAGACGGGAAAAGAATGAGGAGACTGGAGTTAGAAAGGCAGAAAAAGAAAGAGGAGTTTGAAAGGCTGGTAAAGAATGAGGAGAACGGAGCAAGAAAGGCAGGAAAAGATAGATGAATTTGAAAGGCAGGAAAAGAGTGAGGAGAATAGAGATAGAAAGGCAGGAAAAGAATGAGGAGAATAGAGTTAGAAAGGCAGGAGAAGAAAGAGGAGTTTGAAAAGCGGAAAAAGAATGAGGAGCATGGCGTTAGAAAGGCGGGTTAAGAAAGAGAAAGAGGAGTTAAAAAATCATGAAAAAATAGAGGAGGTTGAAAGGCAGGAGAAAAGAATGAATAAACGCGTTAGTTATCCAGAAATGTGCACTCATTCTTGTATCATGAGAATAAACTGCAATTTTCAGAGGATAAGTTGTAAAAATATTAATGAATAAACAAAAAAATTATTTTTGTACGTGTGTCAAATATGAATTATACTAAAAAGGTATAGTAAAATCTGAAAACGTGCGCCAAGTTACATAGTTCATACATTGAACGCTATGTATAATTAAAAAGTATAATTTCGTTACATTCAAACCGATGATCATAGAATAAATCATCTGATTTGTATACTAAAACCACAAAATTATCAGCTTAAAAAATTGGGGAGCGCAGCCGTAAAGTTAAGAAGGAGTGAGTTAAATTATTAGTGTGGTCTGTCGATTTTTAACCACCTGTTACACTTTTTTGAAATTTTTGTAATTTGTCTGCCATTTAAAAATCTGCTCAAGAAAAACAAGACTTTTTCAAAATTCTGGCTCCTCAGCTCTCTTCAAAAAATTTTTTGCTACCGTTTAAAAATATTCGTGAGCGCAGATCGAAAATTGAAGAAGGAAATATGTTTTTTAGGAAAAGATCGACTCCACCCACCACTTTTATGACTTTTTCAACATATTTAAAAATCTATTGAAAATTTTGAGATTTCATAAGTTCTCTGCAACTTCGGATTGAGTGCTACATTTTAGAACAAGAAAAATCAATCATGCATAAAGCATTATGAAAGACTTTCCAAATGAAATGCAACTTTATTTAAGCATTTCTAAAATGCGATACATTCAGCGGTAATATTTTTAAAATTGTCGCCATACTACAATAATTTATTATATTTGAAAACTTAACACTTCATCGAAGAAAATGAACTTTATTCAAATGGCGTCATTGAAATATAAATCACCTGGCTCTCTATGAAAAGGCAGTAAATATTTCATCCATACACTTTTTTCCATTCCCTTCATTCATCACAATACTACAATAATTTATTTTACTTAAAAAGAATTTAACTCTATGCTTAAAACTTCAACGAAAACGTCTACTATAAAGACGGTATCTGCGTCTTTATGTAAAATCAATTAATGTTTCATTCATATTAGCTATATTGCAGACTCCAGAGCTAAATAATTTTGCATTAAAGAATTCAGTAATTCTTATATAACTCATCTTACAGCTTCATGTGTTTACATTCTGTATAAGTGAAAAAATATTTTAAATTATCAAATTACTACAATAATTTATTATATTTGAAAACTTAAAACTTCATAGAAAGAAAAACTTTATTCAAATGACGTCGACTAAATATAAATCATCTGACTCTCTATGTAAAAGTAATGAATATTTTATTCATATAACTTTTATTCCAGACTCCAGAGTTAAATAATTTTACATGAAGAAATTCAGCAATTCCTGTACTGGCTGGTCCGTTGGACCAGATCTGGTTCGTTTGACCTGTTTCTTGCTGGGGTTGTCGCTTTTTCCCAACCGGAGAATTTGAAGCTAAGCCATACTTTTGGCCAGCCCTCCGGTCTGGGCCTCATAGCAATTCTTATACAACTCATCTTACAATCACTTGTTTACATTCTGCATCCATTAAAATTAGGCTTCGTTGTAGAAATAATCATAGTTCAGTGATCATTTAAAATAAAAAATATTGTAATTGCGTTGGCGCCGAATATAGATGCACAGAAAATATGCAAAAATAAAGCGGTTTAGGATGGATGCAACACTAAATATAAATTTAAAAGAACTTTAAAAATCACGATTTTGACCCAAGATGGATGCCATATTTTATTTTGAAGTGGATCACTTGATCTTTTCATACAATATAGATGCAATTATTATATTAATTTTTAATTAAAAAAAATACCGAACATATTTTGCTGAAATTTTTTTTTATATATTTTATGGGATAATTTGAATATTTCCTAAGATTTTTGAAGCAATTTGTGAATTTAACTTCGCTTAAAAAATGTTTGAAAAATTAGGTCCCATAAGATTCAATGTATTTCATTCTTTCAACCCGGGTTCAGTCCAAAACTAATTGGGTGATATTATTCATTTACATTCCCGTATGTCCGACAAACTATCTCAACAACATACTAAAATTTTATTTTGATAAAGTCATTTTTACGGCAGTTATTGTGAGAACGAACAGACAGACAGACAGAATGAACAAAGTCATAAACACTTTTCCACTATGTTGGAAAGTGTTAAAAAAACGCAAGGTGCTAGGCCAATTAGTATTGTCTTCTGAATAAGGGGACATACATACATACATACATACATATATACAAATATATAAACATAGGTTTTCAGCTTTTAATAGTTTAGATAATGTGCACTGAAATGAAGGAATAAGAGGGTGATAAGAGGTGAATAATTGGGTGATGTATCAAAATTATCGAGTACGCCTGTTATAGATAGAATCTTGGTTTTGATGTCATTCGATCCGTCTCAGCTGCGAAACCAAGGAAAAATATATAAAAATTCAAATTATGGGTGACGGTATAAAGGAATAATCAAAAAACTTTAAATCCCTATCCTTAATTATCTAGCGCTTCCAGATAAGTTAATATATTAGTTTTGGTCTTATTCAATCCGTCTCAACTTCCAGGTCAACGAAAAACTCAACATTTTAAAAATTCGAATAAGGTGTAACGATGCAAAGGAATAATTTCAAATATCAAAGCTACTTTTCAGGAATGATTCAGAACTTCCACTCCAGCCAGAATATCGGTTTAGGCCTCATTCGATCCGTCTCAGCTTCCAAATGAACGAGAAAATGAAAAATTACGAAAATTAGAATTAGGGATAACAATAAAAAAATACTTTGAAAAAAATGCTACTTTGCTTTTCAAAAAAAATAATAAATGAAGAAAGAAAGAATGTGATACCCGCTTTAATTTAAAAATTAAAACTGGTTATCAACAAATTTTAATTAGTGAACAGATATCCCATTTAGTGACAACTAGTCACTCAGAACGCGCGAAGATCGGTTGAGTGGTTGAAAATGGATAGTTGTACTTATATAGATCAGAATTTGTAAAGAATCTTGCTGCCCCAACCGAGAATCGAACCCTGGATCTCCAAACTAACAATCCGATTCTCTACCGTTCAGCTACTGGGACGAAATTGCAAACTCTTATCATCGAAGGGCACTCTGCATTTTCCACCCTCGATTAACCGGTCACAGACAATCTGTCTAACCTCCTCCTGATATTTTTACCTCAGGCTATCCTCTGCTACTACTATTTTTTACCCAGGTTATTATCCTGTGTGGTCGTTGTCCTCTGAATTTAAAATCGGCGCTCAATCTTCCATAGTCCAATGAATCCGCACTAGTCGTACTAGGATCACTTTCAAACCTCCGACATCTTTGTACTAACTTACAGGGTTGAGTTGATCGGGCGCCATTGTAAAGAGCCTTCCTGCCACAACCGGGAACCCTGGATCACCGAATCGACCAGCCGACGCTCTACCGTTGAGCTACTGGGACGAAAATCCAAGCTCTTATCGTCGAAGTACGGACTCTGCAAATTATGAAATATATTTAAAAATGGTTAAAATAAATTTGAATCATCATACATTTAACTCAATATATCATAATTTATATACCAGAAATATAAAAATAAATAAATTATTATAATGAACGATTTCTCCGAATTTGTTCTGTAAAAGCAAACGGTATTAATGTGACATGAAACATTGGTTTTTAATGAATTGCTTTAAGGAATAATTTGGGCGTTACTGGATGTTGGATGGAAATAAATGATTTTAAGTAAACGGTAAAAGCATTAGCAAATGTCCAAGTAGAACAAAGTAATATTACTAAATGGATATGAATAGCTGCATTATAATGACAAATATGAGTCAATTACTGTAGAATTTTGAAAATAAATGATATGAGTTTTTGCAAACAGGTAGTGTTGTTTAATCATTTACTGAGGATACGCAGTTAATTTGTCCGTATTTCTAATTCAGTTATTTTTCTTTCTATAGTCATGTTTAAAAAGGAAGTACACGCTTTACATTTTTCTACTTGTGTAGTTAACCTACCTCCAAATATTTGTAGCCAATTATGATGTATGTATCACTTTCAATATGTGATGTCATGTGGTACTAAAAGTTCCATTGTTCAGGAAGGCTACATTATTCATCATAAAGGATTGAAATGCAAACAAAAGTTTTTTAAATTTGAATTATGGAAAGTAAATGGAGGATTTGCAAATTTATATAGTCAGAGGGAAACAGAACCTTTTTGAAATTTAAGCTATTGAAAAGAAAATGAAAGTTTCAAAATTTAAATTATAGGTAAGTAAACAGTTTCTAAAAATTCTTATAGAAAACTAAACAAAGGATTTTAAAATATCAAAGTTGTAAATAAAGGTTCTTCAAATGCTAATTATCGAAAGTAAACTTAAACTTTTCGAAATTTAAACTATTGTAAATACAAATACTGTTTAAAATTTAAATGATCAAAAAGTAAATATTTTTAAATTTAAATTATCAAAAATATGCAAACGATTTTAGAAATTCAAATTATTGAAAGTAAGAAAAAAAATTTTCATATGTTAATTATCGGAAGTAAGCAAAAATTTTTGAAATGTAAACAGTTGCAAATAAACACTTTTTAAAATTTAAATGATCGAAAAATAAAAATAAAATAAATTTAAATTATCTAAAATTAAATACATTTTCTTTAAATTCAAACCAATTAAAAACAAATAGAGGATATATGAATTTAAATAACTGAAATTAAAGCAGAAGTAAATTAATAATTAAAAAAATTAAGCAAAATATTTTGGAAATTTGAACTTTTTCCATGGTCGCACTGTATTATTAAAATGCAAGTGATATATTTATAAATATTAAAAACGCATACTTTAGAGCTTCAACTGCGAATAATACAAAACATGGTTGTATTCCTTCGAAAATAATATATTGTGAAAAAGTTGATAAAATCAAAAACTTTCAGAGCAGGGAGTTAGTATATTGATGCTTTTATCTAACTATTTATCACCACTTCTGTAGCTTATAAAATAAAAAAAATTTTCGTTATATTGTTAAAAGTGAATTTAAACACGCGTTCAGTATTCAACAAATTAATTTAAAAACTGAAATGGAAGTATAGAAAATTAAATATTTCAATAATTAAATACTGCTGATATATTTAATTAATTGTAATAACTTTTGAAATTAAACAATGTCAAAATAAATTACATTTCATTTAAAACTTTCAAATCTGAAAAAAAATCATTTTAATAAATAAATGATTAAGAATATGAACTATTTATTATTAATTCTGCCGCTAAATAAAAACATATGATGTGGGCAACACATGACTTTCCTTATATAATGCAATGAATTTACAATTTTTACAATAAAAAAATAGGTTTTTCTTATAGTAGCTATTTATATTCTTTCCAAGAAATTGAATTTTCATCAATTAGTCGTCATTTTCACTGATTTAGTGTCATTTTTATCCATTTGACGAGATTTCCGTCAATTTGGCAGCATTTAAAAAAGGCGCCAAGTTGGCGACATTCTGCCAAATTTGGCTCCAAAATCTCGCCAAGCGTTATGGATGGCGAAATATTTATTCTGATAGCAGATAAATAACTATTGGCGTCCAAATACAAAACTATTACTCAAAGTATATTTTCTCATGAATGGAACGAGCTAGATCCACGAGAATGATGTCACCCTATTTATCGCATGATATTGCATATGAAAAGTGAAAATGTTTCTCAACAGTTAATGTATTTTTTTTAATTTATAGGATATTTTGATAAATTTATTTTTAAAATGTGCAATATTTCGAGAAAGGTTTACGCCAATCGTTTTCTAAGGAAAAATTACATTAGAAATGTCTATTTGTGCAACTTTATTAAAGGTTTTGATTTTCTAATGATTTTTTTCAAAATTTCACTCGACAAATTAGGGGGTGCTGTTCGATAACGTTTAGAAACAATAGGCTTCCAGTATTCACGGATTGTGATTTTTGTACCGAATTTCATTAGAATTGGTCCATTCGCTCATCAGTTATCGTCTTCACAGGCTCTCACACACACACGCACACACACACACACACACACACATACACACACACACACACACACACACACACACACACACACACAGACAGACAGACATCACCTGAAAAATGTTTTATTCGTGATCAGGGATGCTTGAAACGTGCTCTACCGTCAAAAACTCGAATTCGAATTTTCGACCCCATCACAATACTTTCCTTAGACATTATGTATATAAGGAAAGTTATACATGGTATTACTTATAGTGTCAAAATTTAATTTAAACACGAATCTATTCAGCTAATTAATTTAAACACTAAAATGAAAATATTGAAAATTCCATAGTTCAACAATTAAAATTACTAAAGAAATATTTGTTTAGTTTTAAAAACCATTTGAACAACCGACACATTACATAGAGGATTTTATTTAGGTCGCATTTTAAGGATAACAGTTTGTACTATATAATAGCGTTAAGAGTGTATTTGAGCTAGAATGCTTACAACCACTACGGCTGGATTGGTGTGAATATTGCAAAAATTGACAGTTTTTAAAATAAAATAAATGAAAATCCATTCATTTTTTGAAAACTTTAATTCGAGTAGTTTTATTCTATGATCCATACATATTTTTTAATATATCCAAAATGGAATGTATAAATTTGCGGGCAGCCGAAGATGGGGTTTAATTCAGTTCTTTTGTAAATGATTAAAATTCTACCAAATGCCTTTCACTTTAAAAATTTCCTCCCAATATCTGGACTTTTCATTTGAAACAAACCTAAATTTTCTACTTCAGATTTTGCGTTTTAAAGCAAGGCAAGGTTCATAAAGGGTGATGTCAGAGGAATTTTCGTTTTGGGAGGCAGTGTTTTGCAAATAAACAAAAATTTATTATTTTCTTTTATTTGATTTAGATAACCTTCGTTACAGGACCAATTTATTTGATTTGAGGCCAAACTCTACGTTCTAAGCACAGTAATCGAGTTGTAAATCTTTGGAGGAGCGGACACACATACACATATGGCCTGTGGCTTTTAATAGTTCAGATATTAATTCATAAATGTTATCGATATATAGAGTTTATTAATCTATAACCATGGCTTTGTGTCACTAATACATTGTCTTTAGATTAAAACATAGCCAATGAGATATCAAAATTGTAACAAGATTAATAAAATATTCATACTACGGAGGTAAAGAGAAGGAGTTAAAATTATATGTTGGGAGCATGCCAAAATCGGTTGAAACAATTATTCAGTTGGTGTTGAGGTAAGATAAGTATCACTGTATTTTATGTATACCTAGGGTGGAAGGTTCGAATTGAACCAAAAAATATGTATTTAAACTATTAATTTAGCAGTGCAATGAAAATATGAAGTCAATTAGAGTAGAATATTTTAACTTATTTAAATGAATGTTAATTTTGAATTTTTTATCTCCCTATTCTGTGTACCATAGTTTACAACCAGAAACGAATGACTTACTCATAATACTAATTCTACTCATAATTAGGGAACTTTAATTAGTTTATAAACAAAAATACATATACAAAATACTACGACTTCCTCTTATATCTAATAAAAACAGATGGGACTTAACTAACACTAGCGACATATACAGGGTCTTTCAAAAGTCCGTATAAAATTTAAAAATTTATTAAAAGTCGAAAAATCATAGCATTGAGGTACATTTTGTACCATAAGTATTGCCAGGATGTTTTTTTTTGTGTTTTGTTTTTTAGTGAAAAAATTTTGCAGTTTAAAAAAATCAGCTATAGGTGGCGCTTACCCGGATACATCTTCCAGAAGTATGCAAATGAGGCTGTTATAACAGAGATGTAGTGCTCTGTAGATTCTTCATTTGATTCATTAATAAACGGTGCAAAGAAGTTTTTGCGAGAATGTTAACTTTGATCGAGAAAGCCTTGTTAGTGAAGCTGTATTACGTGAGCGGAGAATCAGCATCAGATGCTTTGCGAAAATTCTGATTTAGGAAATATCTGAAGAAAGGAAAAGATCCTATCACTTGTTTAAGGTTACTTAGGCTTGTCACACGATTTGACACGTGCAGTAAGTTATTTTAATTGTCTTTCCAATGCGTTCAGCGCCACCTATAGGTGATTTTTTAAACTGCAAAATTTTTTCACGTCAATAATATCCCCCGTCCTAGCAATACTTATGGTACAAACCGTACCTCAATGCGATGATTTTTCGATTTTTAATGAATTTTTGAAATTTATACGAACTTTTGAAAGACCCTGTATATATAACTATCAAAGTATTATAATACTTCAAGCTTTAAGTTCACAAGAATTTTACTTCCATCTCTTTAACTCCATGATGATTCATGCTATTTATCTCGCTTTAAAATAAAAAAGAGGGACATTTTTCTCTTGGAAATTTATAAATAATCTATTAATGACTGCAAAAACCTCTCTAAACTAGAACCTTATTTTTTAATGTATTTCTTAACATGAAGCGATTCAGATAAAATACTTCAATGCGCTACAACGGCAAATTTATTCATTTCATTAATGAAAATACTCAAGACAACACGAAAATGATGAATAGTAAACATTTTCACAGTTACTTAGTTCAGCGTAAACAAGCCGAAGCGTAAAGTTTTCAACTATTCAGACCTAATAACCGACATGAATAATGTTTAACGCCAGGAAACACAAATTCGGGTCTGCGGGCGCAAAAACAAATATTTACGGAACGATTTCATCCCCTGTTATCGTAGACACGCATGTGAATCTTATTTCCTTGAGCATTCATTCCAGATTTAAGTGTATGTACTTTCTAATGAGAAGTGGCGAGCATGGCTTTTCTCGATAAAGAATGCTAATGGAGAACTGAAGTGGCTTTGTGTGGATATTTTGTTTCATTTTCAGGAGTCGCAAATTAGTATGTAATGTGAGGGGGGGGGGGGGGGCAGATTTTCGTGCTAGTACTTTACTTTAACCTTCCCTGCGTGCAAAGTGCAATGTATAGGAAAAATATTGTAGCGGGGTTGAGATTCGAATTCGAGTTTTTGTCGGAAGAACGCATTTCAAGCGTTTTTGAATTCGAATTCGAGTTTTCGTCGGAAGAACGCGTTTCAAGCGTCTTTGTATTCGAATTCGAGTTTTCGTCGGATGAACGCGTTTCACGCGTCTTTGAATTCGATCCTTTCAAGCGTCTTTGAATTCGAATTCGAGTTTTCGTCGGATGAACGCGTTTCAAGCGTCTTTGAATTCGATTTTCGTTGGAAGAACGCCCTTTCAAGCGTCTTTGAATTCGAATTCGAGTTTTCGTCGGAAGAACGCGTTTCAAGCGTCTTTGAATTCGAATTCGAGTTTTCGTTGGAAGAACGCGTTTCAAGCATCTTTGAATTTGAATTCGAGTTTTCATCGGAAGAACGCGTTTCAAACGTCTTTGAATTCGAATTGAACGTTTTGGGGGTGATGTCTGTGTGTGTGTGATCAAACTTAAGCGATCGCCAATTCACAGCTGTTTGAAAATAAAATCCTTATTTTATTTTAACGAATAAACTGGACATATCTTATGAATAAGCCGTAATTTTAAATTACATATATAGCAAAATGCACGCAGATTTCAACATATTTTTTTAATATTGAAGATTTATGATTGTTAGCAAAAATAAAAGCCAGCATATCAGCAGCGACAGCATGTGGCAAATAGTGGCATACAGAAAATTTCTTGTTGCCGTTATAGGTATTGGCCTTTCCGTGGTGACGAGCTGATAGTAAAATCGAAACCGGTCATTGGATGATGTTATCAGCAATAGGGCTATTTGCAAACTCCGCTTATAGATAACTCCGCCAATGTGTTTTTGTAAATGTGTTTGAAGTGCGTTTTGGAGGTTTTTAATTATGCTATTACTTCACATTGCAGTCGTACAATAAAGTAAAAATACGTTTATACCAATGGCGGCTGGTGACTTCAGAAATGGGTGAAGTATATTCAGTGGCGGGATTCTACTCTCCTCCTCAACAACAAATACCATCAAAACACATCGCGTTGCTAGCACAAGTGTTGTTAAATAATATCTAAAAATAGTCAAATGGGTCTGAAAAATTTGCAAATTATAATAATTACCCATTCAACCGATAACGTCTGGTGAAGCAGGGTGAAGCGCTGCTTCACTTCCGTCACTTGACAAGCCGCCAATGGTTTATGTAACCATTTGAAAAAAATGTTTTACCAACAAATTAAGAGCAAATTCATTAATTACGTTATTTTAAAATCATAAAAGAACAAAATGAAAATGGCGGGAAAACTGTATTTCTCACGATTGCAACTTCTTGTATGCAATAAACCAAAGCTCTACTCCGCATCGCGATGTATCCAGTCTGAATATCTGAGCTGAGATGATTTGTGTTTAACCTTAGAGAACACAAATTAATTTGTATGGGCGCACAAATAAATATTTGCAGGAAAATAAGAACCTCTTTTATCGAAAACACGCATGTGAAACTTATTTCCGAAATCATTCATCCACTATTTAAATACATGCCCCTTTTAATAATAAGCGTTGAGGCTAGATTTTCTCGGTGAAGAATGGAGATTTAAAGTTAATTTTAAACAGTTTGTTTCTTCTTCAAGAGTTCAATGTTATACAAGGGTAAGGATAATATAATATATAGAACCAGAATACATGGGCCTGATTAGTGATATGAGTTTGTCAGCATTAAATAGCCAATATAAGTATTGGGAAAATGTGGGATATAGCAGTTTTTGATGCCATTATGGACACTTCATTTTTATAAAGGGTAAATTAATCCAGACTGCAGTACCTTTGGTATAAATTATTTGAACAGCCTTAAAGTTGTCAACCTCATACTGCAGACTGACTCTTACAGATGGCTTATTTTCAAATAATTGTTCGAATCCTCCGGCTACCGGAGTCATTGCTTGACAGGTGTTTTTCGGACCCTATCCGGTGAATGGTTTTTTCGTAAATATCACATAGGATGGTACATAGCATGAGGCGAAATTAATGACTTGAAGCAAACCCCAGTATATGTATCATATTTACGAGGGCCGTAGGGAATATTTTTACAATTATGTTATTGAGGGTAACTGCTATTTCATGCTGACGAGCGCATAAGCTCAAAAACGGTCCATGGATGCTGTGTCAGCAAAGGCAGTGTATTCAAAATTTTTGATAACGACCTCTAAAGGCGTGTGTTGTGTTTGAAATGTGTTCAGGAGGTATCAACTTGTGTTATCGTGTGAAAACTGGAATTCTAAATTCAATGCGTTTTCTATGTAATGAGAACAATACATTTCGATGTAATATTTGTTGTTGTTGAGATCCAGACCATCCGATCTACCAGAAAGGTGTAAAGTAACCGTTTGGACTGCCGGGAAGTGCCCCCCAATTAAGACCGGAACCCAGTGGGGGAGGCATCCACAGGGACCGTACCCTCCTTCCCCTACCACCAACCTCTCGGAAGGACCTACGGACCCACATGTTTAACGTGATCGTACTCCGCATGAACATGGTGGCGCTTGTGGCAGCGTGCAAATCCAGCGCTCAAACCACCGGGCTACCGCGCCCGAAATGCGCCAATAGCACGTGGTGTTCCCAGGTAGTCACCCACCCAAGTACTTACCGCGCCCTATGCTGCTTGACTTCGGTGATCTAACGAGAACCGATGTTTTCAGCACAGTAGGGCCGTTGGCTCTGATGTAATAGGTGTAAAGTACTTTGCTGCCCCAATCGGGTATAGAACCCTAGATCTTCTAACTGCCCAGCCGAAGCTGTACCATGGAGCTACTGGGACGGATATGCAAGATCTTATATTTGAAGTAAACTTTGAATTCTCCATTCTCAAATGTCAGATTGATGTGCAATTGACAATCTGACTGATCACTTTCCGCTATTTTTATCTCAGGTTAGTCTCTAGAGACTATTTTTATCCACCAACTTAGCTTCCTGTGTTGTCCATATCCTTTTGATTTGAAATCGCAGCTCAATACCCCAGAATCCCCTGAATCTGTGCTAGCCGTACTAAGGTCACTATGAGACCTTTGACATCTGTGCATTAATCTATAGTTTGAATTTGTTTGAGCGCCGTTGCAAAGAACATTTCTGCCCTAACCGGGATTCGAACCCTTGAATTTCAAAGTGGCCAGTTGACGCTTTACCGTTGCGGTACTGGGATGAAATTGCAAACTCTTATGACGTGGACTTTTCATATTATGAAAAGGTGTAAATGAGTTCATGCAGCCCGTTTAAAAGAAGTTTTGTCGACGCAATATGATCAAATACATTAACTTTCATTATTCAATCAATTTAAAAAATCAAAATGAAAATGGCGAAAAATTATACTACTCACTATTACAACTGCTTGTAAAGAACAAATCGAAGTTCAACTTCGTACCGTGGTGCACTCAATCTGAATACATGAAATGGATTGTGTTTAACTTTAGAAAACAAAAATTACAATGTGTGGGCGCACAAATAAATATTTAAAGAACAATTGGATACCTTCTCTTATCGGAGACACGCACGTGAAACTTATTTCCTGGATCATTCATCCAAGGTTTAAGTACATGTACCCTTTCAATGAAGAGTGGTGAAGTTGCCCTTTTTCGCTGAAGATTGCTAATGGGGAATTAAAGTTGAATTTAAACAGTTTGTTTCATCTTGAGGAGTCGGAAATGAGTCAAAAGGAAAAATGGAGTTCTTAGGTGCTTCTTATCTTTGAGCACTGGAGCTTCGTTGGGGGAAGTGTTGTGGGGGAAGATATAAATTATGGTGTTTTCTTACATATGAGGGAGATGAGTTGTACTTTCTTATTCTACTGCAGATATACAATATATACTCTATAGACAAATAATTGTTCTCTCGAAAATTTTTGTATTCGAGATTTTGACGAAGAATGTTTTAAGTCGTTTCGAACTCGTTTGGAAAAGTGTCCATCTGTGTGTATGTACATGTGTGTGTCTGTTAGGGGTAAATATTATAAGTAAAGAACTAATTCACCTACCACTATATATATATATATATATATATATATTGTAAAAAAAATTGAATTAGGTATAATTTTTAGTAATTGCCATTGTTATAACTTGGGTATATCGATAATAATTTCATAGTATTTGTATACTATTGAGAAAAATCATAGTTCTTGAATGATGATACTATGCAGTATGTGGGGGAAATGATAATTTTAACTACGGATGTCAATGGTATTAGAATAGATTATATAAACGCATATAATGCAAATGCATACGATTTAGCTGCATCATTAAGCTCTTGCCATATAAAATCCTTTTTCTTCAGGTTAATTTTATTTCCTTTTTTTCGTAAACTAAATAGGGAAAGATAATAACGAACTAGGATATTAAGTAATGCAGGATAATAAAATGATGTTTTATATTATTGTAATAATGCTACTTTATATTTTTCAAATGTAAAAAGACCTCAAATCTCTTTAGATCTTAAAGTGGCAAAAATATCAAAATTAAGATACATTTTCAATATCATCAAAATCCGGGTACAGTTTTAAAAATTGTATATCACAACTACTAAGAATTAGCATACGTTATGTGTGCCACTGAAAAGTATAGAAGTAACATGGTAAAAACAACCTAATCCTAGCAGAATCATTCAATCTTCTATGTACATTCATATAGACATTGGGGGTTCTATTAAAAAGAATTGTCAATAAACTATCGAAGAACTTAATAAATTTTGTACTATAAAAATTAAAAATGTTATTGGCATATAGTGTTTATGTTCATTTTAATGTATAGTCCAGAAAATTTTATAAACGATTTATCAGAATATAAAAAAATAATAAATCATAAATTCATTTAATAATTTGAAAAAAAAAATGGTTGGTGTAAGGTTTCAAAATCAAAATAATCGTGCCAGTTCAATTTTTTTATAAGTGTCTAACTCAAAAATGCAAAAGACTAGGTTTACCATTAAATAAGAAACTTTTTGGCCAAATGTCTCTAAAATTGGTTAAATCTAGCCATAAAATGGCAAAATTGACTATATTTACTACAACATCTTTCTCAATAACCCACTTATACTCAAATCCGAAATTCTTAATTATCTATTTTCCTGACTCATGCATATTATGAAATTTTAAATATTATAAATTTTTAAATATTATACTTAATTTTTTTCTGGTTTTCATTTTCTGTATAAATTTAACTCTTTTTAGACAATTTCACGAATATATGTGAGTTTTAAGATAACACGTCATTTCGAAAGAACGGAAAAGTCCCACAAAATAGACATAATCTATTATTAGTTTATTAACTCATATTTCTCTCAATTTTATAATAATATTTTTTGAAAAGACAGGGGTCTTCCAATCGCGTGATAACGTTGAAAATCGAAAAGATTCCAGTATTCACCGATTATCATAATCGTGCCAAATAATTTTCGAGCCGTTTGATTTGCTCATAAAATATTGTGTTATGACTAACGCACACACATCTATCAACTCAAAAACATCCAGAGTTTAGAGAAACATTCAGGGATGCTTCAAACGTGTAAATCCGTCTAAAACTCGAATTCGATTTTCTGATCCCATCGAAATACGTTTACTGTACATTACAGTATGTATGTAGGAAAAGTAAAAATCTGATGTGGGCAGCATATGACTTTCCCTGCAGATTTATATACACACTCTCTGTATTTTAATTAAATTTATTTCACTTTTAATTCAATTTTCGTTCTCATTTGGTAACTGGACTTATTTTCAAAGGTGGCGTAGAGAAAATACAAAAACACTAAAATATATCGACAACGGCCAGTCGCAGTGTAATGGGGTTGGCCTTATTCTTTTCTTCGTTAAAAATTACGTATAAAACAAGCATTTAATGTTTATATTTAAGCATACGCAGTCTTTTATTTTAGATTTTTACAATTTCTGAGGACCATTTTTCAAAAAAAGACAGGTTACTTTTTCCGAATCGTACCAAATTCTAATCAGCACCAGGGTTACTCACAACCGACTTATCTACCGAATTTTGTGAAATTCAGTCTATTAGTTTTTCATCTAGAGTGGATACAGGTTTTTGCGGGCCATTTCGTGAAAAAGGGGTTATTTTATCCCGAATAGTACCCAAAACTAATCAGCACCAGATTCACCCACATGTGACTTACCTACTAAATTTTATGAAATTCGGTCAATTAGTTTTTTAGTTAGAATGGATACAATATCTGCACAGACAGACAGACACACACACAGACGTCACGCTAAAAATAGTTTTTTCGTATTCTAGAGGTCTCGAAATGTGTAGATTCGTCGAAAACTCGAGTTGCGATTTTCGGCATGATTCCAATACTTTCCCTATACATTACCATGTATTGCAGGGAAAGTAAAAATGCACCAAACTTCGTGAAATATTTACTCAACATATTATGCTAAAAACTTATTAATTCCATTATTCTCAAACATTAAAAGCACGTCATGAAAACGACGAAAATGTATAGCTCAAGACTGCCATTTAATTCCACGTGAAAGATCTTAACCGCGAAGTTCGCTCCGTGATGCAGTCAGGCCGAATGCCAGAGATAAATAGTGATTAACGTCCGAAAACACAAAATTGAGCTATGACATGAAATTAAATATTTGCTAAACCATTCGAATCTCAGTTATCGGAGACACGCGTATGGAACTTATTTCCTCCACACCCATTCAAGATTTAAGTATATGTAACTTTCAAGAAGTGGCGATGTTTGCCTATTTCGATAAAGAATGCTAACGGAGAACTAAGTGGGGCTCTGGGTAGCCTGTTTCATTCTGAAGAGTCGGAAATTAGTCAAAAGTAATGGGTGGGAAGGGATAGGGATTGCAGGTCTTCTCGACGTCCCGGCGCCTGCCATTCGTTGGTCGGAGAACTTTGTGGTAAAGTGGTGTTATTTCAGAAATGGTGGCTATTTTTTACTTTCCCTGCAATACATGGTAATGTATAGGGAAAGTATTGAAATCGTGTCGAAAATCGCAACTCGAGTTTTCGCCGGATCTAACCGTTTTAGTACTTCTAGAGCACGAAAAAATTATTTTTACCGTGGCGTTTGTGTGTGTTTCTATGGTGTCTGTGTGTCTGTCCGTCCATAGTTATAACATTTTAAGTGTTTATGCATTTTGACTTTCCCTGCAATACATGGTAATGTACAGGGAAAGTATTGGAATCGTGTCAAAAATCGCAACTCGAGTTTTCGATGAATCTAACCATTTTGGTATTTCTTCAGCACGGAAAAAATTATGTTTAGCGTGACGTTTGTGTGTGTTTCTGTGGTGCCTGTGACTGTGTGTCTGTCCGTCCATAGTTAAAAGAGTTTAAGTTTTTATGCATCTTGATTTTCTCTGCAATGCATGGTAATGTATAGGGAAAGTATTGGAATCGTGTCGAAAATTGCAACTCGAGTTTTCGACGGATCTAACCGTTTTGGTATTTCTAGAGCTCGAAAATATTATTTTTAGGGTGACGTATGTGTATTTCTGCGGTGTCAGTGTCTGTGTGTTTATTTGTCCACAGGTATAACATTTTAAGTTTTTATGCATTTTGACTTTCCCTGCAATACATGGCAATGTATAGGGAAAGTATTGGAATCGTGTCGAAAATCGCAAGTCGAGTTTTCGATGGAACTAACCATTTTGGTATTTCTAGAGCACGAAAAAATTATTTTTAGCGTAACGTCTTTGTATGTTTCTGTGGTGCCTGTGTCATGTGTCTGTCTGTCCATAGTTATAACAGTTTACCTTTTTATGCATTTTGACTTTCCCTGCAATACATGGCAATGTATAGGCAAATATTGGAATCGTGTCGAAAATCGCAATTCGAGTTTTCGACGGATCTAACCGTTTTGGTATTTCTAGAGCTCGAAAATATTATTTTTAGGTTGACGTGTGTGTGTGTGTTTCTGCGGTGCCAGTGTCTGTGTCTGTGTGTATGTCCGTCCATAGTTATAATATTTTAAGTTTTTTATGCATTTTGACTTTCTCTGCAATACATGGTAATGTATAGGGAAAGTATTGAAATTGTCACGAAAATCGCAACTCGAGTTTTCAACGAATCTACACGTTTTGGGACCTCTAGAATACGAAAAAAATATATGTACCTTCATTTAACAACTTTTGTGTGATTGTTCTGGAGTTCCAATGTACGTAAAGAGTTGAAATTCAGCGAACAATTTCATCTGGTGGAATATCTTTACCAAATGTTAGCGTTATTACGTCATGCCGCTACACCATTTACACAATTTATGACTGTGTTTCTCTCTTTTTTCTAGCATTTTCTTTGCGAATTCCGATTCAGTGTCTTTAGGTGATATACATTCCTGGTTGCAACGCATCGATCCAAAATGGATCATGGATTATTAAGGATCGACACGTATGATCCATTATGGATCGACGATGATGATCCATTATATATCGACGCATATGATCCATTATGTGTTGCCGATGATGATCCATTATCGATCCACGTGATCGATCCATTAAAGATCGACGCATGGATCGTCTATCCATAAATCCTACATGACTCCAAAAGTGCAAAATAAAAAATAAAAAAATAAATTATGAAGGAAGAGAAATATAATTTTTCAATATTCTTATTTTAATCACTTACAAAATTGAACCAACTCGAGGGAGTGGGGAAATTCAATTCAAAATAATACTATATAAATCTTAACATTATTCACAATGAATATTATGCAAAACTGTAGAAGGGAAATGAGAGTGTAAGCAGATGTAATAGTTTCGACAATTTTGCATAATATCAATTTTGGGTAATATGAAGATTTACATAATATTGTATTAAATTGAATCTGCTTTTATACCCTCAATTGCGTTCAATTTCGTACGTGATTAAAATGTATTTTCAATTTTGCCGTGTGTCACTGTGCAGTGCCCACTTTGACGATAAGAGATTGCAATTTTGTTCTAGTAGCTCAAAGGTAGAGCATCGGCTGGCCAGTTCAAAGATCCCGGGTTCGATTCCCTGTCCTGGCAGTGAGGTTCCTTACAATGGCGCCTGAACAAATCAACCCTGTAGGCTAGTGCAAATATGTCAGAGGTCTGAAAATAACCCCAGTATGACTAGTATGGATTCAGTGGACTCTGCACAGTAAATTGAGCGGCATATTTCAACTTAAGAGGATAACGACCACGCGGGATACTAACTGGGTAAAAGCAGTAGTGGCAGGAAGCGAACCTGAGTTAAAAGTAGCAGGGTGTGGTCGGTCAGATTATCAGTTTCCCGCCTATCTGACATTAGAAGGAGGATAATGCAGAGTCCACTTCGACGATAACAGTTTTAATTTCGTCCCAGTAGCTCAACGATAGAGCGCCGGCTGTCCAGTTCGGAGATCCAAGGTTCGATTCCCGGTTGGGGCAACAAGGCTCTGTATAACTGTTGTGTGGGACAGGACACTGAAAAATATGTTTTCTTATAATTTATTATACGCTCCTTAATAAATGACATTAATAGAACGTATGATGTGTTAATATTTTAAACACTGTTTTGAAGAAGACAAAATAACTTCAATCCTGCAACCACCATCAATTTTTACTTTCTCATACTATGTAATTTAGTACAGAGAAAGTGTTGTCGTCATGGAAATTTTCTAAATCGACATTTTGATGCAAATATATGTTTAAGATCTCCTGAACACATTTTGACTATTTTTAGAGTGATGTCGTCTGTCTGTATGTATGTCTGTGGTCAGTGTCTTGTGTACAAAATAGCAGCCATAAATATTAATGGATTTTCACGAAACTTTATATTCAGCTTCATTATAAAAAATCTAGAACTAGATGCAATTTTTTTTTAAATTCGAGCGAAAACTTCGAAATTTATTCGAAATTTTATATTTTTTTAACATGGCAACATAGGACAAAACTCAATAATCACGACACTTTATAGTTTCACCCATTGTTGTGAAATATAGCAGCATAACATTTTTCCATTTTTAACCGCGTTTTTTCTATTCGCATTCGTGACGTCATTCGCCCCCCCCCCCTCGGCGACTAGTTACACCCACAAAGTACACTGTCAAGTATGATATCAGGCAAAAGAATTTTTCAAGCCCTTTAAAGTGAAGGGTATCACGCTATAACAGCAATCATTTCGACCCACTATACCAATTTTTCACAGTTTTTCTTGTTAAATTTGGAAAAGAAAAAGTTACTTAAAATGGATTCGGGTGGAGTTGAACCACACTGCAGTTAATTTAAAGATTGAGCTCAGATTGCAAGAGGCTGGAAACGCCTAAGTTCATACTTTACTCATCAGAACTTGAATGTAGGAAATAATTCCAAAGCAAGAATCACACTAAAATTGTAGAAAAAAACAACAACCATGGACCGATCTCCATAGTTGAGGGACTTCATGGAGGTCCGCAGAATTGTAGAACGTAGATTTGTCTTCTTGCTGTAATTACAAGAATTATATATTTAATTCTGAAAAGCACATAATAATCTACTCAATTACGTGCAAAAAGAGCTACATACTAAATTTGGTACGTCCTACCGGTGCACTTTGTAAGTATGAAAATGTGTAATTTAACATTAAATTTATTTTTCGTTTAATAAGCCAAAACGCAAAGTTCTTAACTTTTCTCCGAAATAGATTCAGACCAAATAGCAGAGAGGTATAATGATTATTTGCCGAAAATATAAAACTAAGTAGTATAGGCATACAATTAAATGTTTTCAATTGGAGTCGATGTTATCGGAGATAACTTTATTGTATTTATTTCCTGGAACCTTTTAAGTATATGCAACTGTTACATAAAGATGAAGAATGCTAATGTAGAACTAATCGTTGATCTAATCAGCTGTTTTCATCTTGGATAACCGAAAATTAGTCAAAATTATAGTCAAATAAGGGTTCCAGAGTGTATTCCTCTCGTCTTATAGTCAAATTAAAGTATCTTGTATTTTTTATATAGAGGACAGTTTTCTTTTCTGTGACTTTAAAAGAGAAAAACAGATAAAGATACATAGACTAAAAAAAATGAATATTACTCAAAAATAATTCTACAGATTTAAGTTCACCCTACAGAACAAACAATTCTTTCTGCCGGCCAGGCGGTGAAGTGGATAGCTTTTTCGGTTGCTGTCTGATGGGCTCGGGTTCGAATCCCGAGTAAGGCATGAATGTTTATTGAGGCAAGTCAGTCTTCCGCCTGCTGGGTCCTCGTCTAAATGTGAAGCTGCACCTCCTCCGGCCTTCGTCAGTGATGCTTGTTTGTAATAAACTTTGTTCTCTTGTCTTGTGTGAAAGCCCCAGGCCGTCCGGCTCGTCCAGAGAAGAAAAGTCGCCATTTTCACTGCAATTCATTCCTTGTAAACAAACAAGAACTTACAGTTATCAACTTTGAGCCGTGATGTATTTAGGATGGTTTGAAAGACGAGGATAATGATTACAGTCCGAAAATACAAAATGGAGATTACGGACATAAAATTAAATATTTGAGAGATTACATAATCTCTGTTATCAGAAACTCTCTTATGATACGTATTTTCAGCAGCATTGAAGTATATTTAACTTTCTATGCGAAACCTTTTCGATAAAGAATGCTAATAGAGAATTAAACAGGAGAGAGGAGGATTTGAGCAGTTTATTTCATCTTGGAAAGAAATAAATTAGTTAAATGCAATGGAAAGGAATATTGGGATGCTGGCTTTTCAACTTTACGACGTCTATTTGGTGCTTCATTTGCTGAAGGGACTTGTGGCAAGGTGGCGCCATTCCCTAAATGTTGGATATATATATTTTATCTGTGAGCAGAAAATACAGCACAGTACTTTAATAAGAACATATTGGAGCCAACATTTTTCAGCATTATTGGATTGGATTTTGGTTTCGGATTCTGCAGTCACGAATTTGTTTACAGTAATTCTGTGGATGACATTCTGCTGCGTAATGATAGATTTTTTTTTCACTCTTATACATTTTGATAACCAGAAATAAAAAAATTGTGCGCAAATCAGTAATGCTAAAGTCTGTGAACAGTTTCAAATCAATTTATATAATACGTTGCTTTATATGTCTTTTGTTTTATGTAATTTTTACTGATGTTAAATTTGTAGGAAATGGAACAACATCGCAAATAGTTTTTACTTAGAATAATTCGTGGGGATGTAAGGATAAATTACTGAGCACGAAAAAGGTTTTGAGATAAATGATTTTTTTTTAATGTTTGAGTATTTCGAAAAAATCTGATTATGATGGAAACGAATTTTCATGCTTTAATTTAAAAATATATATTAAGCCCCATTTTTTCAACTGGTTTCCTTTATATTATGATTTTTAATAGAAAATTTAATTTGATTTTTAATTTTAGAAAAGGAAAGAAAGCAGAAAACAGAAAGTGACAGAAAGTAGAAAACAGAAAGAGACAGAAAGTAGAAAACAGAAAGAGATAGAAAGTAGAAAACACAAAGTGACAGAAAGTAGAAAACAGAAAGAGACAGAAAGTAGAAAACAGAAAGTGACAGAAAGTAGAAAACAGAAAGAGACAGAAAGCAGAAAACAGAAAGAGACAGAAATGAGAAAACAGTAAGAGACAGAAAGTAGAAAACAGAAAGAGACAGAAAGTAGAAAACAGAAAGAGACAAATAGTAGAAAACAGAAAGAGACACGAAGAAGAAAACAGAAAGAGACAAAAAGTAGACAACTGAAAGAAACAGGAAGTAGAAAACAGAAAGAGACAGAAAGAAGAAAACAGAAAGAGACAGAAAGTAGAAAACAGAAAGTGACAGAAAGTAGAAAACATAAAGTGACAGAAAGTAGAAAACAGAAAGCGACAAAAAGTAGAAAACAGAAAGAGACAGAAAGTAAAAACAGAAAGTGACAGAAAGTAGAAAACAGAAAGAGACAGAAATGAGAAAACAGAAAGAGACAGAAGGTAGAAAACAGAAAGAGACAAATAGTAGAAAACAGAAAGATACACGAAGAAGAAAACAGAAAGAGACAAAAAGTAGAAAACAGAAAGAAACAGGAAGTAGAAAACAGAAAAAGATAGAAAGAAGAAAACAAAAAGAGACAGAAAGTAGAACACAGAAAGATGCACGAGGCGAGGCGACGTATAAAAAAAGAGAGAGACGTGTTCACGCCTGGATTCAATTCCATAACGTTTGATTTTTGTTGCATCAGAGTATTATTATTCAGGTAAAATTGAATATAGTACACAACAAAAAAGAAACATTAAAAATCACCATATTTTATTTTACCCGCTAGAGTCCAACATTGTTCCTTGTTTGCGTACATTACGAAAAAATGGATCGTTTAAATATAAAATTTATAAAATGTTATTTAACATTACATTTAAAAAATAAATAATTCCATTTATAACCGCATTTATCCAATAAATTAAGTACTATATTTGTTAATTTACTAGTACTTAAACCTGTCAATGACAGAAAAGTGAATGGTTTTCAACTATTTGCAGTTTTAAAATAAATTTTATTTTGTTTAACAATGCATTACACGTAATATTGAAAATATTCGTCAATCAAAAATTGGCTAAGTTAGGTTTTGCCATGATGAGGTGAATAGTATAAGTATGCAAAGTTTCGGGCTTTTAGATACCGGTAGGCTTCTAAAGATTTGGAAGGGCTTTTGATACCCTATCTTTCATTTGCACGCCCCTGGTGGGAAAAATCAAAAATTCAGTTTGTAAAGAACCAGTTTGAAATGTCCCTCTTTCTCCGCGTCTAACAATCCAGCTCCTTTAGGATCTGTCCCATGGTTGATACGATAAGTCTGCAAAGATTAAGCATTCCAGGTCGTCGAAGAGAAATCTAAAGGACAAGGAGAGATTTCAGAAAACCACGATGATTTGGACTTTTAGGAGAAACATCGAAAATCCAACTCCATGTGATACTGTCACTTGGTCTCAGTAGCGGTGCTACTGATCTGTAACCTCTGCAACCGAAACCACCATTTGAAACTACCATTTTTTAAGAAAAGCAGTTTATTTTTCTCCGCATCCTACAAAAATCTTATCAGTACCAGGGTAATCCACAATGACATATCTACCAATTATTTCTTATTAAGTTCGCCAATTAACTTTTTAGCTAGTGTAAATATACGCATTGTACACTGATAGACAGATAGATACACACTGATAAACAGACAAACAGGCAGGTAAACACACAGATGAACTTCATGCTAAAATATTTTCTTAACTTCTGGAGGGCTCAATGTCTTTAAGTCGAGTTGCGATTTTCGACACGATTCCACTACTTTCCTCATACATTTCCATTATTGTAGGAAAATTAATAAGAACTGTAATATAAAAGCATAAGTGTATCCGTTGACTCTCTAACAAATATAAAATGGAGAGACAGGGCATATTTAGGGTTTCTACCCAGCGTTGGCAGTTCAAAAAGTATAGATTGAGAGTCAGAATTTCTCCTTGTACCCATAAGATTCGCTCTTCAATGGAAGTTGCATCATAATGATTTTAGTATGGAATACGACAAGAAGTATTTAAGGCTATAATCTTTGCTTTATAAATAGTACAGCATTGGCATTACAAGTAAATTTTAATTTTTGTTCATTTTGAGCTTAAATGGGACAATGTTTCGAAATACATTATAAAGGTATTTCCGATCGAAATCGGGAGAGACTTCAATTTTTCATAGAGAATGTTAATAGTTTGTAAATATGGCTCTATTGAATTTGAAACGGAAATTCCTGTCAAAAATAATGAAGGGGGAGGGGGACGACGACCAAGTCTTGCAGATGTGTGGTATAAAAACACAACGCAAATGTATACGGAAAATTTCGAAAATATTCCTGCACAAATATATGCACAAATAAAATTCCTGCACAAATATATGACAAATATAACAGGAATAGAAATATTTCCATCGGTCCATTCGATCTTTCATGCACACCGTCAACAGTAAAACAAGACAGATTAATCACACGTGAAGCATTGATTATGAAACACTTTCCAACTGCAATGCAATTATATTTAAACATCTCTAAAATGCGATACATTCAGTGGTGATATTTATAAAATTATCACAATACTACAATAATTTATTATATTTGAAAGCCGATCCGGTGGTCGAGAGGTCAGGGGCATGCTTTTCCGTCTGATCGCTGGATTGCCGGGTTGTGGGTTCGAATCCCGCCAGCGGGCAAGGATGTTGTCATGTCGAGGCCAAGTCAGACTTCCGCTATTCGGGAAGCTTCTATAAAAGTGGAGCTGCAAATCTCATACCCTTTGCCATGGGATACCCTGGGGGATCTTGTGGACGTGGTGCATAGGCGCCCCTTCACCACGGGGGAATTCGTAACGAACGATTATATTTGAAACTTTAAACTTCATCGAAAAAAATGCACTTTATTCAAATGACGTCATCGAAATACAAATCGTATGGCTCTCTATATAAAAATAGTGAACATTTCATTCATAAATTTTTATTCCACTCCTTTCATTCAGCGGTGATATTTTTAAAATTATCACAATACTACAATAATTTATTTTACTTAAAACTATGGAGGTAAAAGTACTTTCTAACTCCATGCTTAAAAATTCATCGAAAGAGGCAATACAATAAAATCGTCTGCTTCTATATATAAAATCAATGAATGTTTCATTCATATCAGCTATATTCCAGACTCCAGAGCTAAATGATTTTGCGTTAAGAAAATTAAGCAATTCTTATACAACTCAATTTACAACTTGATATGTTTACATTCTCCATAAGTGAAAATTAGGCTTCGTTGTAGAGGTAATTATAGTTTGGTGAACATTTAAACTCAAATATATTGTAATTGCGTTGGCGCAGTATATAGATGCACAGAAATTACGTCAAAATAAAGCGGTTTTAGGACGGATGCAACACTAAATATGAATTAAAATGAACTTTTAAAATCACGATTTTGACACTTGGAATAAATATGGATGACATATTTCATTTTGAAGTTGGTCACGTGATCTTTTCATATAACATGGGTGCAATTATTATTTTAATTTCTATTTAAAAAGCTACAAAACATATTTTGCTGAAATTTTTTTGTATAGTTTATGGGATAATTTGAATATTTCCCAAAATTTTCGAAGCAATTTGTGAATTTTAAATTAACTTAAAAAATGTTTGAAAAATTAGGTCCCATATAGTTCATTCTATTTCATCTTTTCAACCCGGGTTCAATCCAAAACTAAGTGGGTGATATCATTCATTTACATACCCGTACGTCCACAGATTGTTTGAACGACATACTAAAATTTCACTTGGATTAAGTTATTCTTACGGCAGTTATCGTGCGAAAGGACAGACAGACAAATTGAATAAAGTCATAAACACTTTTAAACGATGTTGCAAAGTATTAAAAAGGATTTCAAAATTGGCAATTGATAATTAAATATTTCTCAATCTCTTACTAACAGTGAAGCAGATTTCAAAACATCAGAAAGATAAGTTAAGTTTTTATATCTGTTAGTGCTCCTTAGAAACAGAAATCGTTTCTTGTTGTTATAATATTTACTAGCAGTATACTCGTTCTTCGTGCGGAATATACAATATAAAGAAACTTAAAATTCACAATCATGTCCAAATTCCTGTTATATTCTAAATGACATTGTTATTCAAAACCTTCCATTAAAATATTTAAATTATGCTCTTAAAATAAGTTTAAGAATCTCTATTAACACTATACAAGATTATCCTCACAGATAGATCTGAAGAATAAAACATCTTGGTCCAGTTTTTAAGCAAATTTACAGAAAATGTGCTATTGAATCAATATATGCAAAAACAAAAGCACTAAAATTGCATTAGAAGATATAATTTTTATTAGAAGATATATCTGTACTAATATTTTCGTAGATTAGAAGATTATACCCGTGTATTAGAAGATATACCCGTACTACAATATGTGGATTTGAAAAACCTTTCAAAACAATAAAATAAATGACGTAAGAATCTTAAAATATCAATAACCCCCGTAAACTTTAAACCCGAAGGCCGTAATGGATATAATCCAATCAAAAATGCAATTCCGATAAAATGTATTCATATATATTTTTTTATTATTTAAATAAATAAATTACTGCTGTATTAATGCATTGGGTTTAATTCCGTTGCTTAACAACATTTTATTTTTCAAATATAAACTTATTGGGTTTAATTCCGTTGCTTAGCAACGCGAAGTAATTTTTCTTCAAATAACTTTGCGCAACAAATATAGTCTGCATAATGATATTTCAATGAAAGGTTTAACTTTTTGCTTATGGGTGGAACAGCGTCCATCCCAAACGAAGAACCTCTCAAGGAGACAGGTATTTGACATACCCTATCCCAAACAGTTCAACCCCCTCCCTTTGTAGACATTGGCGTCCATGGAATCCAATGCCTGCAAAGGGGGTTCGAAAAGTTTGGTATAAGGTTCTTCAAATACCTGTCTTTTTGAAAGGTTCTTCGTTTGGGATTGAAGCTGTGCCATCCGTAAACAAATGGTTAATATATCTCGATACTAATACCTCGTTATTAATACATCGATAATCTCTTGCCCTAGAAACTTTAAACATGGACTAAAGATTAATTGGGGCTATTTCAAGTCTACCCCGAAAATTCAAACCAAATTATGTGTAGCCATTTTTCCGCGATGATGATACAAACACACACACACACACAAACAAACAAGCAAACAAACAAATAAATCAGCAGACATATTTTCAATTTTATTTATTTAGATGATACATATATCCATATGACACTGAAGTGTTTCTAATATTATCTCCTATACAGCCTTTTAGAATATGTTTGTGAAAGTTCATTCAGAACAATATTTAATCAATGCATTTAGCGAGAATCTTGATAATTTAAAACGTGAGCGGGCATAATGATAACGCTCGAAAAGAATTTATACACTAAACCATTACAAGCAAAATTAATCATTCCATTGTTATAAGGATCAATGAGAATCAATATCAAAATAAAAATGACGAAAAGTTAGATTTCGGTGTAATACAAATCATTATAAGCAAGTCGAAGTGCAAATGTCTCAACAGTTTACTTTGGAAACTAAGAATTGATATTTGTTGTACAGTTGTTACTGATGATACGCATGTGAACTTATTTCCGAAAGCACTCTTTTAATCCTTTAAGATTAAAAATATTTTCTAATTTTCTGTAAGAGAGAAGTCGAAATGGTGGTAACCTGATTCGTTAAAAATACTAATAGGGATTTGAAGTGTGTTTTGGGTCGATTTCGTTCAATTTAAAGAGACTGGAATCAGTTAAATATAATGAGAGGAAATATTCTGTATTTTGTGTTTCTTCTTTTCCAAGCGCTGGTGCTTCATTGGTAGAATCGGTTGTGGTAAAATGTTCCCTGAGGTGAAATGCCAGAAATATTCTACATCTACGTATTAAAATTTTGGTAGATGTATGTAGGGTGAGCCGGAAAAACCGAATTTCAGAGAAATTGTTAGACATAATGCGGAAAAGTTATGAGTCAATGCTAATAATAAGTGTGAGTATTTGAATTTTTATTTTCAGCGAATATTTTCTAAGATAAACGTTTAAAAAAAACTTGAAAAACTAAAACATCAAAATTGCGTCAAATGTTTAAAATAATTCTGGTTCGATCCGATTGTGATTGTGTAGAAATGCACCGTAGTTTTAAAACTAATGATTACTTAATTGCTTTTGTAATATACTTTGTATAAATTTCATTGTATTAATATTTGAAACTAATAGAAATTCCTGATCAAATGGTCTTTAATTATATCGTGATAATATATATATATATATATATATATATATATATCATACCAGAAAAGCAGACAAGTAAATGGAAGCAATATACCAAAGAATGGCCTGGGGGGGGGTCCCCCACATGTGATCCCCCACTCCCCGGTTAAGCAAGCATTTCGTCTAGACAACACTCCCGGTAGCCGATATATGCTTGCTTAACCGGGGGGTGGGGGTCACAACGCCCCCGGCCATTCTTTGGTATATTGCTTCCATTTACTTGTCTACTTTTCTGGTATGATATTTAAATCCACGTTGTAGTGCAGCATCGCGCCTTATTCGTGTGTTTTCTGGTATTTTATAATTTTCACACTTATATTACATATTTATTTATAAATATATATATAAACTGTCACGATATATATATATATATATATATATATATATATACCATACATATTATGCATCGTTCAAATGTATTCATTCCGGTGCCCACTCGCATTGACGAAGTGAGGTGAAATGCTCAGTAGCTTGTTCAACTTACACGTGGTAGCAATGCTCGTGAGTTCATATTTCTGTTCGAGGGGGTATTATTATTCTGATTTATAATTCAATTGATTTATTTTTCTCGTTCCACTAGCCAGTAGACAGTTCCAATGGTGTCTATAGTTAAATACTATCGCCATTGTCAGAAACTGGCTATTCTATCGGTTTTAATTCGAATTGTATGGCTGTCCTGATGAGAATGCAATTTCGAACTAACCGCCATTTTTTGTGTAGTTTCAAATGATTTTGTAGTTTTTACATAGTTTCAATTGATTGTTCTCTATGTCTTAATCTTTTATCTTGAGCTAATTATTATTGCCTTTTCTCATTTTTGCCGTGTTTTCTTTTTCATTTTTATTTATATTTATATACATTTAATTGCGATTTTTGTATCCTAATATTCTTCTCATCCCCCTTTCCATTGTAGTGATATGTTACCTTCTATCTTTATCCTTAGTCTTGGTCTATAGTTACTCATTTGTAACAGATATGCTAGAGATGTTTTTTTTTGTACATACAGTAGTTTATGCATAATTTTCGATTAAAATCTTTCAATTTTTATTTATTTGTATATATATATATATATATATATATATATATATATATATATATATATATATATATATATATATATATATATTTGATTTTTTAATTTTCTCTTTTGGCTTCTTATAATTTCATTATCCATTTAAGGTGCGTATTAGGACTAGCATGTAATATAGGTTCCTGATTGGTCGTCTAATCCATTATTTTATTCCCTTCATACAGTTCCTAACTTTCCTTTCCTACTTAATATTAAGCTATGTAGTAATCAGTATTTATTATTTTCTTCTATTATACTTGCAATATTATAGATATTTTATAGTTTTAAGTCCTCTTTGTCGAATTTTTTTTTAAAAAAACGTTATCTATATTTATCTATATTTCATTTATTTTATGTATATTTCAATAAAATTAAAATATGTCGGTCTATCTGTCTGTCTACCTATCTGTCTGTCTATCTATCTGTATGTCTGTATGTTTGTCTCATCATCACGGGAGAACGGCTGAACCGAATTTGGTGAAATTCTGTGGGAAGGTTTGGAATAGCCCCACTTAAAATTTAAAGCATGTTTGAGTTTCTATGACTAGGAGCTGTCTAGATACGAATTAAAAACGCAAAGTTAAACTGTCCATAGACATAGTATTAAGCACACGACCTGCAGCATGACTGATCACGGTGATCTGAGTCTTTTATTATCCGCTATAAGACTGGCGGGCTGATTTTGCCAACAGACTATGTGCAGAAGATTCTCATTTTTTTTGACAAATTTCTTTGTCGAGTTTTACATAGAATGCGATATCCACATCTAAGGGCATTTGGACCATTAACCTGTCCTATAACTGGACTGGCCATAACCGTCTTTACCGCTACGATCGAGATGAAAAAATTTGAAGCTATTCATATGTGCCCCCTGACATGAAGTTCAATATTGTCCGGCCGAAACCTAGAATGTACTGCACTCCCAGAATGCACTTCGAGTGGATGAAGTTTACTTTGAAATTACAGCATTGGTGGCAAGTAGATAGCAGGACATTATTTGTCGATGCTTAATGCTCAGTCCAATTATAGCATAGACCAGTGATTTGGTCTAATAAATATATCTATATCCTATAGTAGATTTAGTATCGAGTAAGTAGACATCAAAAACTTGATCTTCGTATTGCTATATGTTATCAAAAACACACAAACATCCATTCAGATTCAGATCTTCTAATGTCTGAAGTGTAGATATTTAATTAGAATACTTCTAAAAATATTAAAGATAAAACTAAATTTGATTTCTTTAGCTATATTCATATAAGGCTTTTTCTAACTCCGGTTTGAGATGCCGTTTAGCGACAGGTTAATTTAGAAGCACCACCTACATTTGGAAGTACCATATACATTGGAGGTTAGTTATAAGTTTTGTAAAATTAAGAACATAATATAAGACAGATGTTAGTGACAAGACAAATTAATTTCTAGAGCCTCATATGACGTACAGATGAGTGGCAAGTTATCTAAATTTAGATGCCACATATTAGGTTCAGATAAAACACAGGATCAAAGTACTAAAACACGTCCATAATTAGTTATAGTTATTAGTATTAGTTAGTTAGTTCAACCATTGCTACATGCTGCATAAATGTGCCTATTTTTAGAGACAGCATTAGTAAGTAATGAATCTGATCCCTGCGTCACTATAATTCACCCTTTATTCTTTCTTTCGGCCATTCTTCACTTTTGGTGCTAACGACTGTTTCTCAAGTCATCGGTCAGAGGCTTATCTCCGTAATCTCCAAGGGTTCGATTGTGGCAATGAGTACTGTCCACCAATCCCATTAACGCCCTAAGAATGAAGCTCAATAAACCGTAGCAATTACTGAATTTCCGCTCAAAATATTTACTTACACTTTTAGTATATGAGTGCAATGTGCAAACATTAACATGTTTTACTTACTGTTGGTTATTGATGATAGTTTTTATATAAACTAATGGTAATAAATGGTTTGATTTGATTTTTATTAAATTGTTTGGTATAGTTTTTACTAAACTACGGATTTTACGAAATTATGATACAATAATTGAAGAGTTTATTTTCAAAATGGCGTACGCCACTTTCTGTCTTGTGCAGTGCAGCTGTATATACTCTTTTCCCTTTCTACGTCAAGGTCACGTTTTGCAAACTTCAACGCAGCAACTCCCCCATATGAGACAGATAAGCGAAAGTGTTATAAACCATTGGAACCGAGCTCTTTAATTTGTTCTAAACCCTAACACTGAAGTAATGAAAAAATGGGTATATCAAATATCTATATTTTTGTATGTTCGTAATATTAAAACAAACGCTTACGGCCTAGTATATGCAACTACAATATATGAAAGTGTGCAATAGTTTTATAATAAGCACATTTTTATACTTTTATATAAATATATATTATTTGCTTATAAACATTATTACTGAGTCTAGTTCAGGTAAATCGTGTTTAGAGATTAAGTGCTGACAATACCGCTCCAGTCGGAAATTAAGGCAAAAAACTAAAACCCGAGTTTAAGTTTATTTGTAAAATTATGATGGCCAGTATGCCAAGTCAGTATAATTGTGAACACCGCAATGTTGTTTGGGAACACAGCATGGAATACTGACGTATCTACATTTTTTTAGAATAACTACTTTACAAATATTCTTGATTAATGATAGCAATTTAGAAAATAGGAGAGTGTTAAGTTTCCATCTCAAAGCTTGGGTTTCAAAATACACAATCATAAAAATTGATGCATTCAAAAGCAAGTGTTATATTCAAAATGATATATTGCAAAAAATTTCTGCTTAGGCGCAATGATATGTAAAGGGGAACAATGAACAACACTTTCTCTATTATTGATGTTTTCTTCTAGAACAATGCTAAAATAAAGATCACATGCCAGTGTATAGCAAACTCGTCTTTGGCGATGATACATGTTGAAAAGCGACGCAAAATGAAGTGAATATTCTAATATTACCCTCCAGCAAATTCCGCCAAGTGTTCTGTATTCAAGTCTGAATCACATAAATTCTGAAACAGTTGTAACTCCTGTTCCAAAATTATTACCGACGCAGAAACACTGTATGTTTGTGCCTAATGGATTTTCGGGTACTTCTCTATTTTAGGTATTTTATTTCACATTTTCGGAAACAAGTCTGGCTCAGCTTCACATATATCTACTATATATTTTTTATGCTAAAACTTTCTGGAAAACATTGAAGTCTTTTCAACAAATCAATCTTCAAAATCTGACAAATTCACTAGTTTCTTTGCTTTAAGAAAATCTTAATCTGTAGCAATGGATTTGTCCAGGAAATTAAACGTTATTAAACACCCAGACCGTACGACTCATCCAGAGGACTTGAGCAACGAATTGGACGGCCGGGAAGGATTAAACATGGAGATTAAAAATGGGGTTGAAGACCCAGACCGTCCGACTCATCCTGGGGACTTGAACAACTATTTGGACGGCCGGGACATTATTAAACATGGTGTATCATTCTCGAATCTATGCGTGTTAAACCATTATGTGATTTTCTGTGAATTTAGTGCCTCACCACTAGTGTTACGTTTACCTCACCACTAGTGTTGCGTTTATGAATTACCCTGTTATTTATGTACATGAATTCTGAAATGAATTGAATTATTTTTGCTTGAAATTTATGTACTTATTTGTAATATATATTCATTTTGATATCGATTTTCCGATTTACCCTATGCAAATTTGGATTCACAACTTTTGGTTGTATAACAGCTTGTATCTGCCAATTCCTTATTAGTGCCACTCATGATGGACACTATGTTGTCCGAAAACTTTTTCTGTAAGTCAAGATGATGTAAATACAATTTACAATACTTGCAGTCTTTGCTGAAAATATTAAACTATTTTAAACGCGTTTTACCATGCTTAAGAGCGAAACCTACATAGTTAATATCTAAAATATATAAATGCAATTGTATAATATGTAGTGCAGTAGTTTAGTGCCTATAAATCATCTCCTGGATCTAATGAAACAGGTTCTTGAGTCAATGAAAGTGAGTCTTTCTTCTTTGCTTCTGTCATTCTTTACTCTGGTGGGTGCTAACGACTGTTTCACTGGTGATCGGTCACTGGCTTATCCCTGTAATCTCCACGGAGCGGAATGCGGCGATGGAACAGATCGACCAATCCCATTAACACCCCCGGGACGAAGCTCAATAAAACCCCGAATTCTTAGCAATCACCGTGTCTCTGCACAATGTGTTTATTTGTTGTTCCAAACAAACTTCAGCTAATTAAGAGTTTATGTGTATACCTTGAATATCTGGAAAAGCGGTAGGAAATTAAGCATTCAATTTATATCCGTTATTAGGATTGTGCACCCACTGCAGGCAACAGAATCTATGAACCGGTTTTGCACTTATTATGTGCTCTTTGGTGTAGAATAGCCGATACCTGCAGTAGCAGCAAAAAAAAAACATCTTATACGGCAAAATTTTGCAAACATATGTGGAAATTTGCAAAATCAGCCCTACCATGCAACACATTTCTTAAAGATTGGGTTCTATAACTTACAAGTTCATACATGCAGAGTTCGCTTATAGGGGGCGTTTGTATAGTTATGTAGCAACATTCATCAACAGATTTTGTGTTTATTATGTGCTCGTCTGCATCGAAAAGCCCAGAAGTCTGCAACCTGTTGCTCGTGAGCAAACCGCAGTGCTCGCGAGTTAAAATTTAGTGCTCGACATGATGACCGAAAATGAACGTTTTATTGTATTAAAATTTACTGTCCTGATAAGATGTACAAATTACATATACGAGCTATCAAGATTCTACCGGCATAATTTTTTATCCTTTAAATTTCAATTTTTATTTCTCTTCGCTACAGAAAAATTAACTGAAGTGTGACACAGCTTGACTTTTTCATACCACAATCTAATTTTAATATATTTTTTCTTTTCAAATTTTATATGAGACATGTTGAAAAGTCGGCATCGTGCTGCCAAATGTTTACAATTTTAGAGTGTTACACTTCACTATAAAAGGCTTGAAAAAAAATCTTTCGATTGATTTCATACTTGGCAATGTACCACGGGGGGAGGGTAACTCTCCGCCCGAAGGGGGCTAATGATGTCACGAACAAAAAAAATGTATCGCGGCTACCTTTCTGTGGTGCAGTAAAATAAAAAAGATAGATTATTAATTAACATACTACTATTGTTAAATTATACATAATATACATGATCGTAAATTGATCGTATTCATGAAACTCATTATTAAATTATACATTGCGTTGTTTGCCGCTATTAAAACCCTCCTATTGTTTATCTTTAGCGCGAGTTCTGTAAAGGACTATTAATTAATATAATACTAAATTGATTGCACCATTTTAACTTTAACAATAAATCATTACACAATTATTCATATTATTTCGACGGAGAGAGACAATGTGAGACCATTATTAAAAATAACTAAAATGTATTTTAGACCTGGTGTATAATTTGAGGAACGTATACCTTCAAGGCTGTCTTGGACTTAATATCTAACACTTCTGGACTAACTGTACTCAGGCCGTTTACATTCTGCAATTGTCGTGCAGAAGTCATCGTGAATTCCGATATCACCTCTGGTGGAAATCATGCTACCCTCTCTCAGTCGAAACCGTTCTCTATATGTATCGTACTTATGTCATTCTCTTAGTCTACATATCTAGTCGTTCTGTATATCCATCTAGTCGTTGTGTGTTCTGTATTAACCAAGTATCATAGTTCTTATGTCATGCCTTGAGACTCTTTTTGCCTCAGGACTGAGACACTCCTCCTTTGCTCTCATTGGCAGCCTTCAGGGTGACGCTACAAGCTGTTTCTCAATTGGTCAGTCTTTCTATCCAATGTCGTTCTTTGCATTTTCTTAACAGTTCTTCGACCCCTTCTTGTCTTGACACCCCTAAATTTATGATTTTAGTTGACCTTGGGCCAGTGTGTCGTAAACACTGGCGTCATTCAGACTGGAGGTATTGGCTGATGTTTCAGACACAATAAATAATGTACATAAAACTGTCTCACAATAACGGGTGTGAGATCTATTTCTGGTCTCACAGCAAGATACGGTAATAAATAGCAAGATTACACAATACATAGCAAGATTGCATAATACATAGCAAGATTAAGCAAATTTCGAATAGTATATAGGTGTGGTGTTGTTGTTGAGACCCAGGCCGTACGACCTACCAGAAAGACATAGGTGTAGTGTGGAGTAATTCATACAAAAAAATGATAAATGACTCTTTTTTTAATAGAAAAATAAAGCAGATGGGAACATTTTGTTCATCTGGGTAGTTGTCAAAGAAGGTTGAAGATCACCGTTGGTTTATAAGGAAGGTATTGTTAGGAGCATCGTAGGAAAAGAGATTTTAATAAAACGTTTATAATTTTAACCTTTCATACATACTTAATAAATGTCTAAAAATTATGTCATGATGCTGTTGGACAATAAAACCTGTTTTCAGTATGCTGGACTCCCAAATTGAATGTTCTTGAGTAATGCATGTGTGTGGGTAAGTGGGTGAGCAATACTATCTCAGCAGAAGTAGTAAGATATTCAAATGACGTTTTTGCTTGATTATTAGAGTTAATGTAACTGTAATGTTTAAGAAACCACCCCTGCTTAATAAAGTACTATATAAAATACCGATCAATCACTTTCAGTAAACTATCATTTTATATACTTTATTTTAGTCTGCAAGAACATTAAAACTTTAAAAATGCCGAGCTTTACTAGTTTTATCTAATAAATATATCATCTAGATTATGTGAGTGGCACGTACATTTCTCTATATATTACAGAAAGAGTTCACAGTTATCACTCATAGCTCAAAGGTAGAGTGGCCAGTACGAAGATCCAGGTTCGAATGGGTTGCAAGGTTATTTACAATATTGATTTTCGTCATTTTCTGTTTTGCCATTTATATTAATTGGATTAACATGATTTCTATTTGCAGTAAACATGTTTCACGACAGTTGCTATTTTTTTATTCTATGCAATATTTAAGACATTTATTAAAAATACTTACAGTTTCTCAAAAACCGTTCATACTAAGGTTCTAAATTGGGCATCTTTCGTTAAAAAAAGAATTACATGAGAAGAAATGATCATTGACGTCACATTATTAAGGATTTTGACTTTTTACTGATTTTTCTTTAATTTCACTCGAAAATTTAGTGGTCTTTCGAACATTCATTTGCGTTTAAAATCAACATGCTTTTAGTATTCATTGATTGTGATAATCGTTCCAAATTTAGTTCGCAACGCTTCATTTTTTCATGAGATATCGATTCCACAGACTCACGAACACACACACACACACACACACACACACACATATATGCACATACACACATATTTAGACACACATATTTACACACACACGCATACAGACATCGCTTCAAAAATGTTCGATTCGAGTTCATGGAAGCTTGAAACATGCTCTTCCTTCGAAAACTTGAATTCGAATTTTTGGCCTCATCACAATACTTTTCCTATACATTTTACTGTGTATATAGGATAAGCAATTGTCTGTCACGCTAATGTTTTAACTGAGGTTCAATAATTTAAATGTCAAAAACTGTCTGTGAGTTTTTGGAGTTCTGTTTTTATTTTTTGATATTTCAAATTAAAAAAAGGGCTCATGTTTCTATAAAATTTGAATTTAAAAGCTTTTATTTACTCTTCATATCTCTAATTACAAAAAGTTTGCTTAGTCTTGATAATTTAAAAATGAAGAGCATTTGCTTGCTTTCAATAATTTAAATTTAAAGGTTTTTGTTTGCATATCAAACCTTTAAATTTTAACTTCGTTTCTGATGCTACAAATAGCGTCCCTTAATGAGTACCTTATTTTATCTTATATGACTATGGCATTAACAAGATATATTTATAGACTAAGTACAGCTTTACATTAAGGTCATTACTACATATTTTATCAAATGGCAATATTCTTGAACCTTGCAAAAAAAAAAAAATCTGATGTGAGCAGCACATGACTTTCCTTATTATAATGCAATGAATTTGCAACTTTTACAGTTAAAAAAATGTGATTATTATAGTAGATACTTATATTCTTTCCAAGATATTGAATTTTCTTCAGTCAGTCGTTATTTTCATTGATTTTGCTACATTTTTATCCATTTGGTGAGATTTCGTTCATTTGGCAACATTTAAAAATGTCGCTAAGTTGGCAACACTCCTCAAAATTCGTAGCCAAAATCTCGCCAACCGTTATGGACGGAGAAATACGTTAGTCGTACAGCAGATAAATGACTATTGGCGTTCAAATACAAAAGTATTACTCAAAGTATCTTTTCTCCGGAATGGAATGAGTTTGATCCACGAGAATGATGTCACCCAATTTATCGCATGATATTACACATGAAAAGTGAACATTTTTCTTAACAGTGAATATGTTTTTTTTAATTTATGGGATTTTTTGATAAATTTATTTGTAAAATGTTCAATATCTCGAGCACGGTTCATGCTAGCATTCTAAAGTTTATGGCAATCGTTTTCTAAGGAAAAATTACATAAGAAATGTTTATTTGCGCAACTGTATTAAAGGTTTTGATTTTTTGATGATTTTTTCAAAATTTCACTCAAAAATTTAGGGGGTTCTGCACATTCGATTGTGTTTAAAAACAATAGGATTCCAGTATTCACGGATTGAGCTTTTTGTACCAAATGTCATTCGAATCGCTCCATTCGTTCGTGATTATATCGTCTCCACAGTCTCACTGGCACAAACACACACATACACACACACACACACACACACACACACACACACAGACACACACACACACACAGACACACACACACACACACACAGACATCACCTCAAAAATGTTCGATTCGGGATCAGAGATGCTTGAAACGTGCTTTCCCGTCGAAAACTCGAATTCGAATTTTCGATCACAATACTTTGCTTATACAATATGTATATAAGGCAATTAAAAAGCATATTCTTTAGTTTGGGAAGATCCCATTATTCCATCATTGTCAAATTAAGCATATCCAAAATAATAATACCATAATGGTCATCAAATAAGCAAAGGATGTCGACCCATGTAAAATGATCATAAGACCTGCAAGTAGCGTATAACGTCAAAAACCGAAAGATAATACATCATAATTGGCTAATTATACTTTTCTTAGGATAAAAATTTCTGGGGGTTTGTAAACTATACAAGTACCGAAATAATTTGTAATATTTAAACGTTTTGTAATTTTGTTTTTGAAACAGCAAAAATAGCGACATAATTTGTTGTATTTAAACGTTTTTTAATTTTGTTTTTGAAATCGCCAAAGTACCGAAATAATTTGTAATAGTTAAATTTTTGTAATTTTGTTTTTGAAACTGCACAAGTACCGAAATGACTTATAAATTTTTTGCGAATTGTATTCACTTTTAGCTGGATATACAACAAAAACAACCTAAGCTAGTTTTTTTAAATAAATTTGAAAATTTTAAGTATATGATAAAATATGTCCTTAAGGCTACTAAAACTATATACGGTACATCATTAGAATTATCATATAACGAGAACAATATGGTTGAAATATAAATAAATGCGTGTATTTATCAGAGCTGTAGATGGCAGACTTTAATAAATATATAATAATTCTTTGAAATAGAATGACTTTCGACAAGACAAACTCAATCCATTTAGTATTGCATATTTAATATACATTCCGAATTAATCCAAACCCAAATCTCATTACTTGAGGTTATTTAAACAAACCAAGAGTATCATATTATAGAGGTAATGCCATATTTGGGGTTGCTTCATATAACCGGAAGAATAAATTAAATACGCTCATAAATATGTAAACATGTAATTTATTGTATTCATGTTGCCGTGTTTTTCCCACATTATTTTTTCCCCTCTGAGGGATTGCATTATGCATACATTAAATGATTATGGCGCAACATTTCGTATTTCGTCCAGGAGTTATATTTTATTAATATTCTCATGCATTTTTAGAACTCTTAATTTATGAAATTGGGAGTAAATGTTTGAGTTTTTGCATATAGCATCACTGGCGAAGTTTTTGTTTCAGGAACAATAATGTATCGCCTTTGAACTGCGCTGAACAGTTTGAACAGTTGCAATTAACTGAAGTGTGGCTCAACTCGACTTTCTCATACTAGAATTCATTTTTCAAATTTTATAAGAAAAAATTTGAAAAATCGGCATTGTAGGTGAAATGATTACAACCATAGCGTGTTACCCTTCACATTAAAGGGCTTGAAAGTTTTTTTTTTTTTCATTTGATACCATACGCAACAAAGTACATCCCGGGGGAGTGGGAGGGGTAACTTACCTCCCAAGGACGGACTAATGACGTCAAAAACAAAAAAAAATGCATCGGGGTATTTAGAAATTTTTATTTTCAAATTTTACTAGAAAAATTTGAGAAATCGGTGTCGGGAACCCAAATTATTACAATTATGTTGTAATAATTTGGGTAATAAGCGTGTTACCCTTCACTTTAGAGGGCTTGAAAACATTTTTCGATTGCTACCATGCTTGAAAAGTCACACCCCCGGGCGGTAACTTGCTCCCCAAGGGCGGACTAATGACGCCAAGAACAAAAAAAAAATGCATAGCAGAGCTATTTTCCACAACAAAGATTGAAATTATTGAGTCTCGTAATCTTTACGCCTCAAATATACCTTTTGTGCGTGATTATGTCAAATTTTGCCCTATGCTGACAAGTTAAAAAAGTATAAAATTTAGAAAAAAATAAAAATTTTCGCTCGAATTTAAGAAAAATTCTATCCAGTTCTAATTTTTTTGATAATAAAGCTGGATATAGTTTCCTGAAAATCCATTAATATCTGTGGCTGCTATTGTGTACACAAGAAATCGACCACAGACATCAGAGAGACAGACGGACAGCACTCCGAAAATAGTCGAAACCTGTTCAGAAGATCTTCCAACATGTATTGGCATCAAAATCTCGAAATCGAAAATTTTCAGGAAGACAATACTTTCTCAATACTAATGGAAAGTAAAAATTTATTTACGTAGATAGTTCTCATGCACACTTTCAATTTTCACAAAATTCAATTTTCACAATTTTCACAAAATCAATTTTCACAAAATTGTTTTCAATTTTCACAAAAAGCGCCTTTGTTGCAAAATTTTGTAAAGTAGTAACAGAAGTCGGCATGCAATCTTTAAGTTAGGTCAACCTCTTTTGTTTTACCTACTATAAATAAACAAAAAGTCAATTACCTGTAGTAAATAAAGAGAAGTTAATTACCAACTATGTACAGAAAATTATTGCGATTTATGTCAGACATTTTTACTTCTTTTTATTTTGAAAGATTCACATGTTTAAAGCATTTCTAGCATATTTTTCTCTGAGTAATTGTGAACCTGTCGCACCGATATAATACACACAAAATCAGAGATTCAAATGATATTTTATGCAATTTTACAATTAGTAAATATAAATAATTAGCAAAGAAAATTGGCAGCGAACATATTTCAAAATGAATAAGTACAATACTCTTTGTGCAAAAGATAAGAAAAACTTGAACAACGAATAAAATCACAAGTAATACAATAATGCAGCAAATGAAATAATGCAGCAAATGAAATAATGCAGCAAATGACATACTGCAGCAAATACATTATATTTTACAGTGGTTAATATTTTTTAATTTTATGTCATTTATTTATACATTTTTTTAAATATATACTATCTCAAGAGCGGATCATGCTAGCGTTCTAAAGTTGGCATCAATTATTTTCTAATTAAAAATGACATAAGAAATGATTATTTACGTAACACTATTGAAGGTTATGATTTTTGATGATATTTTCAAATTTTCATTTATATATTTGGGGATCTTACAAACAATCGATTACGTTGAAAATCAATAGGCGATAAATCAATAATCGAGTATTTATTGATTGTAATTTGTGAACCCAATTTTATTCGAAACGCTCCATTCGTGCGTGTGATATCGTCCCCACAGAATCACTGACACATACACCCACACAGGCATCACCTCAAAACGTTCGATTCCGGTTCAATGATGTTTGGAACATGTTCTTACGTCGAAACTCGAATTCGAATTCTCGATCCCGGCATACTACTTTCCTATGCATTATTCTATTTATACAGGGAAAGTAATTATGCTTTATTAAAAATATTATAAAACTTCTATTTAGACCATATACAATGTTAAATGAAGATGCAGTTTTCTTAATTCTGTACCTAATATCCAAACATAATTTCATTCAACATGAAGTTAATCCGATTTACTTATTCTGAGATGCTTTTACGCAGATTGCTACGCATCATAACACTCACAACTTCAAATAACTTTCTCCTCACCATAACCATTGGTAACGTCACAAAACCGGGTAGAAATCCTATTTGCTCTCTAAGCGCTTGACCAAAGAGGTTGATCATAAAAGCTCTCATCCTTAGATATGGCGGCTGCAACAGCTTATGCTTTAAAGCAGTCTAATTATACAGTAAATTTATCTTAGAAACGTTCTTTATAATTTGATACAGAATTCTCACTTCAGGCGTTTTCTTGCAAAATTAAAAATATTTGGCGAGGATTAAGAATATGAGGTGTATCTTGATTAATTTATCTGTGTGTGTGATCACGCTACCATTGCAGATAACTACATCCGTTCATATACACTGGCTTCCAAAAGTTAAGCACGGACAGTAAAATCAACAAAAATGGAAAAGTAAACATTTTCTGAACTCAAAATTGTGCATGAAGGTAGCAAATGCATTTATGCATTAAGGAAAACAAAAATTATGTACAAAGTTTAAAAAATATTTACTTTTCGTAAGCTATATGATGACGTCACATTTGGGTCATTAACAAAATGATCTTTAAAAGCAAAAACAAACAAACAAAACTTGTATTAATATGGCATGTGACCACCCCGGACTTTCACACGAACTTTACAATGATTTTCCATGCTTTCAATGAGGTGATCGACCATCGCAGATGCGAGCAATTACCATTCCTCCAGTAGGGCAGTTTATAAGTCTCTGAGACTGACTGGAAGAGGTAAACGTGCAGAGACAGCACGCCCGAGGGCATCCCAAAGGTTTTCAATGGAATTATGGTCGCGGGAATACGCCAGCCACTCCATACGAGAAATGCCTTCACTTTCCAGGTGTTCGTCAACGATGTTAGCTCGATGGGGACGGGCATTATTGGCCCAAAAGAGGAAATCTGGACCAACTGCTGCAGCGTAGAGTCTCGCAATGGGGTCTGGGACTTCAACTCGATACCGCTCAGTAGTCACAGAACCGCCTTTAAAGATGTGCAGCACTATGCGATATCCCATTGAAATTCCAGCCCACACCATGACGCTGTCACCTCTGAATGCGTGATGTTCGATGTTGTTTATGGCCTGATTGCGTGTGCCTCGTTCTCACCAGACCCTTATACGCTTATCATCTGATTCCAGGGAAAATCTTGACTCGTCCGTGAACAGAACGTTGCACCAATCTAAGACGGTCCAAATGACATGTTGACGACCCCACTTTAATCTTGCCCTTCTGGCTTTGAAGGTTAGTTGAAAACAAAAACGTGGTACTCGGGCGTACAGACCCTTCATGTGGAGTCTTCCGCTTACAGTACTGGCAGATATTGTCTTACCTAGTGCCGCTGCAACCATGGGTGTAACAGTTGTGGAGGTCGATCGTTGATTCCGCTTGACTACTATAGCAATATACCAATATAGAGGGGGTGGTAACCCTTGGACGACCGGGCACAGGTCTCCGGGCAACTGTTTGACTTATTTGGAATTGTTTCCATAATCGAGAAATTACCTAATGATCAATGCCAAAGAAAATAGCGACATCTTTGATTGACTGTCCTGCTTCAATGCGTCCGAGAGCACGCCAGAGCTCACTATCTGCCATTTGTCTTCTTTCAGCCATAGAAACACGAATACCATAAAAAATAATCCTTCAAAAGTTATAAACAGTTCGTATCAGCATTTAAATGCACCTCCTCAAACCCTTTAGAATGCTGGCGTCTTCAACGACTGCCTAATTAGCATATATCCAGACAGTCAGTCGTGATTTGCTGTAAACTACGATATTTGCATACTCCCATTTACATCCGCAGCGATTTTTAGGAACTCGAATTTAAATACGCTTTCGAAAAATGAAAATTTGCATTGAGTGCTTAACTTTTGGAAGTCAGTGTATTTCACACTCATCATGCGCTACTAGGATGTAACACTTTCAATGACAGGGGGGCACTCTTCAAGAACACTCTTCAAGAAATTATTTAACACTCTTCAAGAAATAAGTTGGAACTATTTTAATACGTTAATTTTGTTTAACAATATATGGCACAAAATAGTCCCCTTTATCGAAAATTGGCACAGTTAGGTTCTTGAATACCAGCAAGATGACGGTGTCAAAAGAGGCACCTGGAAGCTGTAATTTACATGGGAGTGTGATATTAACTTTCTGAGTACTCTATACACGTGGTGAATATGTTACGATGCGAGTTCTGCGAGTTTATGATGCAATGCATCCCCGCCACAAACTTGATCGTTGCAACCCCGTCTATAGCCTTAGAAATTTAAAGAAATTTGAACTGGATAAGTGATAGCTCTGATATTATGAGATTATCCCCCATGGGGGCGGCCGTCTCGTTAAAGACGGACGAGCGTTGGCTTTGTAGCCTCTGTCCCTGCTCCTCTAAGGGAGAACACAAATATATGGCTTGTTCCTGGAAATCCCCTCTCGGGCTCATGACGCAAACTCTTCCGTATTGCAGGGAGGATCTGGCGTCTATGACCGTGTCCACAGATCCGTAGGCGACTGGAGTTGAGACTGTTCTGGACCACTTTCCAGATCCGTTAGGTGAATGGTTTCTCTGACTTCGCTCCCCAGGCCACGGTCTCATTTGGTGGAGGATACAGCTCTTTGATCTTCCACACTCAGGCGACGTAAGCCACCAGGCCGCCTTAGAAGTTCCATCTGAATCTGATTTCATAGGGTCCATTAGAGATTTTCAATATTGTGTCCCCATGCTGAGATTGCAGATATCGTCTATTACATGCTAACGCGCGCATAATGAACTCAAAATGGGTCGATTGATGGTGTTATTTTCAAAGGAGGTTTGATTCTATTATATCTATTAGTTATTTGTCAGCGGTTAATCACACATACATACGTACAATCGAAATAAAAAAATCTGATGTGGGCACCACATGACTTTCCTTATATTATGCAATGAATACTACTTTTACAGTAAAAAAATAGGTTTTTCTTCTATTAGATACTTACATTCTTTCCAAGATATCAAATTTTCGTCAATCAGTTGTCATTTTCATTGATTTAGCGTCATTTTTTTCCATTTGGCGAGATTTTTGTTAATTTGGCAAAATTTTAAAAAGTATCAAATTGGCCACATTCCGTCAAATTGTCGTCAAAATCTCGCCAAGAGTTATGGACGGAGAAATAAGTTATTCTTATAGCATATAAATGATTATTGGCATTCAAATGCAAAAGTTTTACTCAAAGTACCTTTTCTCATGAATGGAACGAGCTAGATCCACGAGAATGATGTCACCCAATATATCGCATGATATTACATATGAAAAGCGAACATGTTTCTCAACAGTTAATAGATTTTATTTAATTTGTGGGATTTTTTGATAAATTTATTTTAAAAATGTGCAATATATCGAGAACGGTTCATGCTAGCGATCTAAAGTGTATATCAATCATTTTCTAAGGAAAAATTACATAGGAAATGTCTATTTGCGCAATTTTATTAAAGGTATTGATTTTTTGATGATTTTTTCAAAATTTCGCTCAAAAATTTAGGGGGATTCTGAACATCCAATTAAGTATAAAAACAAAAGACTTCAAGTATTCACGGGTTGTGATTGTTGTACCAAATTTCATTCGAAGCGCCCAATTCGTTCGTGAGATATCGTCTCCACAGACTCACTGACACACACACACATATCCACACACATATTTTCAGACACACACATACTTTCACACACACACACACATACTTTCACACACACCCACACATACTTTCACACACCTACACACATACTTTCACGCACACACACACACACAGATTTCACCTCAAAAATGTTTGATTCGTGATCAGGGATGTTTGAAACGTGCTCTCCCGTCGAAAACTTGAATTCGAATTTTCGACCCCGTCACAATACTTTCCTGATACATTATGTATATAAGGAAAGTAAAATTTAAAATACATTGTGTAAGACCTTGTAACCACGTTACCACTTTACAAGAAGGATTCTTGCTATTAATCGTCTTACCACTGCACCAACTGCAATACGTCTGAAATTATTTTTAAACGTGAGCAAACTTTGTGGTTATTGATTATTCCAACAGCTAAGATGTTAAGAGTGTTAGAGATATTTCTCCTCCACTTTGGTTTTAATAATCGTAATGAATTAACAATGGTAATGCATATGTGTTAATAAAATTTCTGAAAAAGGGTGAAGCTTCGGGAATTGGGGAGGTCTGTCCCTGCTCACTATCCTCATCATTCTCCAGGGAAGGCGAGGATGGCAAGTTTTAGCCAATTGTTGTTTGGTCAACCAAGTTTAGCCAGTTGTTGAAACAGAATAAAAATGGTTCGTGCTTATCTTCTAATACTATTTTAGCGCTTTCATTTTAGGTTTATGTTATTCCAATTTCATAGAAATTTCATTTTGTCATAATAAATTAATCAAATTTTAGATTTTTGTAAATTTGTTTAGAAACGGGACCAGGATATTTCAGTTAACAGATCTGTCTATGAAGATAATTTTGTTTAGTAAGAACACAGATTCGTATATTTATTTAGAATAATTAAATTAATTTTTTTAACAGAATGTTTTCAAAAACAATGTTATTTAAAATGCCATAGGAATTAGCACATGATTCTAAATGTGAAGTTTCTTTATATATTCCGTACGAAGAACAGGTATACTACTAGTAAATAATAAAATTTCTAACAATGTAGGACAAATAAATTTTATTATTAAATAGAAAGAGCAGACATGTACATCAAATATACACTTACGGACAATGAAAGTTGCGCACCAAAAAGGAAGCATAGGATGGACTTGAAATTTTATTGATGGAAGGATACAGATGAATAATATACATGATCACAAAAACAGTGCAGCAGAACACGTACAGAGGGAGCTGTGGTACACAGTCCGATCTTCCTCAATAGCGCGTCGCACCGCCTCGTGCTGCGATACAATCAGCAATACGGACCGGCATGGTGTCGAACAGACGCCTGATGCTGTCCTGCGGCAAACGAATAGACACCAGTTGGACGTTAAGTTCCAAATTCCACCACGAGGCAGATGGTGTTTCAACTGGTACCACACATGCTCGATAGCGGACAGGTCTGTGGAGCGGACAGTACATGAAAATGTCTGGACATGACTTAGGCGAGCCAGGGTGACCCGAACCGTGTGCGGTCGGGCATTATGCTTCTGGAATTGCACACCTGGAATCCCCCCTCCCCCACTGGGTTCCGGTCTAAATTGGGTGGCACTTCCCGATCGTCCAAACAGTTACCTTACACCTTTCTGGTAGGTCGGACGGTCTGGGTTTCAACAACAACAACACCTGGAATCCCCCGGACACGCGTTTGATTGCCGTAAGCCCTAGGGTTGGCTATGTGGTCTGGGCCTTCAACACCTGGAATCCCACCGGCCGTCCAAATGGATGTTCAAGTCTTCGGATGAGTCGGGCGGTCTAGGTCTTCAACACCCGAAATCCCAGCAACGAATGGGAGCACATGGAGCCGTAGAATCTCATCCACGTACCGCTGGCCCGTCAATGTTCCAGGTACCACTATTAGAGCGGTTCGTCTGTCGTAGGCTATGGCTCCCCAGCCCATGATGCCTGCAGTGGGCCTGGTGTGATGCTCGATAACGAGGTTGGAATTGTAGCGTTGTGCAGGGGACCTACGCATCCGGACACACTGATCATCGGTTTCCAAAACGAAGAGGCAGTCGTCGCTAAACACCACATCTCTGGTTTCCCTCATCGCCAATCTCTGGTTTTCCAAGCTGTCATCCTCTAGTTTGTAATGATAATATATTAATTCTTGGAATTTAGCCTTTATGGAGTTATAGGCACCTAAAGAATGGAGATTATGTCATTCATATTTGCTGAATTTAAGCTCGTTTTATTCGTCCACTAAATTATGGTCCACTGAAATCGTCCACTAATCAGTCCACTAAAAACTAAATGCAACTTAAATACCTAGTCTAAAAGCTCAAAATGTCTACTGTCAGGGGGGAAAGTTTGTTTAGTTACCTTGGAGAGTTATAACATTAGAGTCATTTCCGAAAACCCTTGAGAACGCGAATTTTGGCACTCCCTGGCAAGTTAAAGTAAACCCAGATCAAAAATGGCGGCAAAGAAAGAACTAAAAATTGATTTGGTGTACCTACAAATGGTATTAACTATGGTACGAATATAAAAATAATAATAAAACGAGCAAGAAATCCGCTGTGCTCATTCTACGTAGAATGGCCTGTTAGTTTCAGCGAAAGCAAAGTAGTATAGCAGGTAACATACATGGGCATAAATTAGAAGATTTTTTGTTGATTCCCCGTTTTGATTAAGTTTGTTTTATTATCAAAAATAAACATCTGTTTTTAAACAACTAGCATCTGAGCTAAAATTTAGCACGCTACAGTTATTTCGCTAATGACTATATTCCTTTTCATTCCTGGTAAAATTGATTTATATGTTCGTTTTCTGAGCGACTTTGTACAGAGTTTTTTGCGCATTTTTGGATCAACACCATCAGAAAAACATCTTTCTCTGCCACGTAGAATATTTAAAGATGTATCAACATCGGCTAGAAATCGCATTTCAGCCCTAAGACAGTGACCGAATTAATGACAACAGTATTCTGAACTATTAGATAAAACTCTTGAAGTAGGTTATGTTTTTGAAACATTATTATTGAGAAGCCAATTTAGCTCTAATACATATATTATAATTGCTATACATTTTGAAATTTCATATTTTAGAGAAATGTATGCGGCAATACAAAACATACTTAGCTCCAAACTGCCCCCAGAAAGCATCTGTGTGTAAAAAAAAGTATTTGAACACAGCTGAATTTTTTTCAATCGCTGTATTCTTAGATTATTTGGTAATGATGAAACATATTGTAGAATTAAAAATTCAATAGAAAGCTATATATCGTAAAAATGAGATCATGTTATCAGTTATTTGATACAATAATATAAATTAGCGACATTTTGAATCACGTTTAAGCAGATTAAAAAAACAATAAAAGAGTTTGCGCAATTTATAACAGCACCAATTAATCAGAAGCATAATGTATGTTATTATTCAAAAATATTGTTATTAAAAAAAAAAAAATGTGAAAAGTGTTATTTTAAAAAATAACAACTTTCATATTTATTTTTTATTAAGAACATGTGAAATAAATTTTCTTATAATTATGATACTTATTACAGTGCAAGTAAACCAGAACAATATATGGAAAATAAATGCAAGAAAAAATCAATGGTATAATTTTGCATTCAAGGTATTATTTTCTTCGTGAGCAATGCTTAGGCTGATCTTCTTTCAACGCGAGATAAACCTCGAATTAGAACCCAACCTTCCAAATTCCCCCTCCAATATATAAATTTCATTTCGTTTAAAATTAATCTCATTTCCGTCTTTTGGGAGATTTTAAAGCAGTTTGTTGGGTGCCATAACACTAACATCTGCAAATAAACCTCTTTCACTGCTTTGCATAACCAATGGAGACGTAGCAACCTCCCCCACAGTTCGCATTTGAGCCCTAAGTGCTTGACCGAATGGCTGACCATAAAAGATTCCGCTTAGTGATAAGACGCAGGGTTGTAGTGCAACAATTTCTGCTTTTGAAGTACTCCTATTATGAGTTAATTTATTTTCATTGGCTTTTTTCATTATACTGCGTACCATATTTGATAATTGACAGTAATCTTCGGAAATTTTTAAATATTTTCTGTTTCAAATATTTTAAGTACACAAACTTCATTAATATCTTCCAGTTATATGCAGAATTTAAGCCCGTTTGCCTCTTAATTAATACATTGTATATGTAGAAAAGGGTTCTCGTATTTTGAAGTGTCAACGTGTTCTATTTGAATCAACCATTTTTAATAATACATATATTAATCTAAGTGTCTATCCTTTAATCTGTGAACATTTAATATCTTTCGAACGAATTGAACCATTAAAAAAAAATTAGTACGATTATTTCAATGGATAATCATAAAAGGCCTTTGAAAAGCTTAGACATGAAGGTCTTTATAAATATAGAACATCATTTTTGTCATCTAAAATGAAACACATTATAAAAATTAAATATTTTCATTATGTAAATAGAATAAAATAATTTAGAATAAAATTTTGATCAGTAATTCCAAAATAATAAAATTATTTTTTAAATCCAACTTTGGCGAGCAGATTATTCAAATTTTCAATACATATTTTTTGATTAATTTGAATTCCTCCATATAATTTAACTGTAATACCTTACACTTTATTTACTTTCACGCTTATTTTATAGCAAAGCCAAATTAAATTCAAGTTAACCACGCTATGGTAATTTAATTCACTTTTAAATCAAAATTTAGCGTTTTGATTCCCCAAATGTGCAATTTCCAGATTTTGCTCGTTATACAATATATCTTAATAATTTCAAAAGCAAAACCTATAAATATATCTATAAATAACCTAAATATATACAATTTTGTTGAATTTAAGATAAAATTAAACCCAATTTCGTCTTTCAAGAGGTTTCAACGTAGATTGCTGCGTAACATGACACTAACATATTCAAATAAATTTCTATTACTGTGTCATATAAGCAGTAGGGACGTAGAAAATCTCCCACTATAGTTAACATTTGAGCCCAAGTGCTTAACCAAATAAGTGACCATAAATAATTTTGTCTTAAGATACACCATGTTGTTGTTGTTGAGACCCAGACCGTCCGACCTACCAGAAAAGTGCAAGGAGTAACAGTTTGGACGACTGGGAAGTGCCACCCAATTTAGACCGGAGCCCAGTGAGGAAGACATCCACAGGGACGGTACCCTCCTTCCCCTACCATCAACCTCCTCTCGAAATGACTTACTGGCCCACATGTTTAACGTGATCGTACTCCGCGTGAACACGGCGGCAGTTTTGGTAGTGGCGGGAATCGAACCCGCGCCTACCGAGTGCAATTCCCGCGCTGTGTAACATTGACAGCTGTGTAACATTGACTGTGAGATTCTGAGGATTTCTGTACCTGTAACCCTAGGAAAGTGATCCCTTTGATGTGTACTCACAGCCGGGATCAGCTGCTCCTATGTTTTTTATAGAAGTATGCTCCTCTATTTTTTGTCTCACATAAATGAAATTGTATCCGTTTGTCTGCATTTTTACTTTCCTTATATACATAATGCCTAAGGAAAGTATTGCGACGGGGTCGAAAATTCGAATTCGAGGTTTCGACGGGAGAGCACGTTTCAAGCATCCATGATCACGAATCCATTTTTGAAGTGATGTCTGTGTGTGTGTGTGTGTGTGTGTGAAAGTATGTGAGTGTGAAAGTATGTGTGTGTGAAAGTATGTGTGTGTTTGTGTGTGTGTGTGTCAGTGAGTCTGTGGAGACGATAACTGACGAACGAATGGACCGATTCGAACCAAATTTGGTACAAAAATCACAATCCGTAAACACTGGAAGGCTATTGTTTTTATACGCAATCGAATGTTCCGAACACCCCTAAATTTTCGAATGAAATTTTGAAAAAATCGTCGAAAAATCAAAACCACTAATAAAGTTACGCAAATAGACATTTCTTATGTAATTTTTCATCAGAAAACGTTTGAAATAAATTTTAGAACGCCAACATGAACCGTTCTCGAGATATTACACATTTTTCAAAAACATTATCAAAAAGTCATATAAAATAGAAAGAAAAATATTTCCTATTGAGAAACATGTTCACTTTTCATATGTAATATCATGCGATAAATTGAGTGACATCATTCTCGTGGATCTAGCTCGTTCCATTCATGAAGAAAGATACTTTGAGTAATACTTTTTTATTTGAACGCCAATAGTCATTTATCTGCTGTAAGAATAACTTATTTCTTCGTCCATAACGCTTGGCGAGATTTTGGCGACGAAATTGACGGAATGTCGCCAACTTGGCGAGTTTTTGAAATGTTGCCAAGTTAACGAAAATCTCGCCAAATGGATAAAAATGATGCTAAATCAATGAAAATGACGACTAAATGTCGAAAATTCAATATCTTGAAAAGAATATTAGTATCTACTATAAGAAAAACCTATTTTTTACTGTAAAAGTACATTCATTACACTATATAAGGAAAGTCATGTGTTGCCAACATCAGATTTTTAGTATTGCATCGCAAATGACATGAAAGTATTTTTGAGACTGATGATGTTGGGTGTGAATTTAGTATTTAAGAAATAACGATGTTGCTTTAACGATGCTGCTCAGCGAAAAAAAGTTTTTTTTTAAAGATTGTCCCCACCACCACCCGATACATAAATGCATACCGACAATCTCCATAACTTTCTTTTTATTTATTTTTTTATTTCTTCAGTGTTTAAGTTTTTTCATTTTGGTCCCAACCACCACCCGATGTAAGCAATACATCGCCTCAATTCAATCCAGCATAATGAGCCAAAAAGCTTATAAAAAGCAATCCATGTCCTAGACACATTGGACTAACTCAGAATAATTTAACTTAGAATCATTGCAAAAACTTCCATAATGTAACGTTTTCGTTCAAGATCTTATTCCCTTCATGAACAACAAATCAGATATGAAATAATCGCTCAAAAACTGCTACAATGAAATAAAATAAATCAAATTACGTAAACATAGCGTTAAGGACACAAATAATTGGTCTACTAGTTTCAAAAGGTATTAACAGCTTTCAGAACTGTCAAATTGCCGACTTCTCGGTCCTTGGAAGTGACTGGCCAAGTAAGGCGGCTCTTCTTGTCAGTCCTGAAGAAAATGGCTGTTATTTGCGTTTGAAACCAATAAACCAGTCAATTTTTGTATTTAATGTTGCATTTACGAAGTTGTTCAGTTGATTTCTATTTTGACTGAGATATATTTTGAATAGAGATATTTACAAATTTTCCCTCTAACATTCAAGCATTTTCTGCTTTTAGACTATATTTATTCTATTTACGCCTTTTGAGAGCTTTTAACGAATTTTTTTGCTTAATATAACACTAACATCTCCAAATAAACCTCTTACACTGTTTTCTATAAGCAATAGAGACGTATCGAAACCCTCCACTGTTCACATTTGAGACTCAAATACCGAACAGATAACCATAAATGATCTCATCTCTAGATAAGGCGCCAGCAACATTTTCTGCATTTTAAGTACTGTTATTAAAAGCAAATTTATCTCCATTACTTTATTTATTTACATATTTTTCAATTTTCAAAACATTTCGGAAAATTAGAAAGAAAATGCTGTTGTGGTGTTGGTTATTTTACTATTTACAGCATCTTGGAGAAAATTATAAATATCTTACAAATTATAAGGCGGTAATACTAAGGAATTTGTGGCGAATTGATAGTTATTAGCTTATCCTCTTATGATTGCTACACGTGTGTTGAAATTTTTAAGATCGTTTTAATATTTTCTGGCTCGATTGGGATGGAAATTATAATATATGTGTGACTTTTAAGCGTTTCTTTCTGTTTGCATTATTTATTTTTTTTAAATTTTTAATATGTATCATCTACTGTGAGTATTTTTCTGTAAATCTTTTGTATTTTATATATTTTATGAATATTTTATTGCAAATCTTTTATATTTTATTTTGCAAATTGTTACATGGATTTTATCCTGTAGTTTGCATTCCTGTAATGCATAAATAAAAATAAAATTAATAAATATATAAAATAAGAAAGATCAATCATGCATAAAGCATTGATTATGAAACACTTTCCAACTGCACAATGCAATTTTATTTAAACATCGCTAAAGATCGACACATTCAGCGGTTATATTTTTAAATTTATCACAATAACACATTAATTTATTATATTTGAAAACTTAAAACTTCATCGAAAATTGAACTTTATTAAAATGACGTCATTGAAATATAAGTCACCTGGTTTAAACATATTTAAAATGCCATACATTCAGCGGTAATATATTTAAAATTATCACAATACTACAATAATTTAATATATTTGAAAACTTCATCGAAAAAAATGAACTTTATTCAAATGACGTCACTGAAACATAAATCGCTTCGCTCTCTATGAAAAAGCAGTAAAAATTTCATTCATAAACTTTTATTCTATTCCTTTCATTCATCACAATACTACAAAACTTTATTTTACTTAAAAACTTAAAACCATGGAAGTAAAAGTAATCTAACTCTGTTCTTAAAACTTCATCGAAAAAGTCTGCTATAAAATCGTATGCCTCTATGTAAAATCAGTGAATGTTTCATTCATATCGGTTATATTGTAAACTCCAGAGCTAAATCATTTTGTGTTAAAGAAATTCAGCAATTGTTATACAACTCATCCTACATCTTTATGCGTTTACATTCGCCATAAGCGAAAATTAGGCTTCCTTGTAGAAATAATCAAAGTTTGGTGATCATTTAAACTCAAATATATTGTAATTGCGTTGTTTCAGAATGTAGATACACAGAAATTAAGCAAAAATAAAGTTGTAGGACGCATAAAACACAAGATATAAATTAAAAAGAACTTTAACAATCACGATTTTGACACAAGATGAATGCCATACTTTAACTTGAAATGGGTCACGCAATCTCTTCATTTATTATGGGTGTAATTTTATTATTTTTATTTTTATTTGAAAAACTACCGAATATATTTTGCTGATTTTCTTTTCATATTTTTATGGGATAATTTGAATATGTCTTAAAACTTTCGAAGCAATTTGCGAATTTTAAATTCACTTAAGAATGTTTGAAAAATTAGCTCCCACAGGATTCAATGTATTTCATTTTTTCAACCCGGGTTCAGTCCAAAACTAACCGGGTGATATTATTCATTTATTGTCCCATTGGTTCCACAGACCGTCTGAACAATATACTACAATTTAATTGTGATAAATTCATTTTTACGACAGTTATCATACCAACGGACAGACAGATAGACAGATAGACAGACAGAATGATCAAAGTTAGAAACAGTTTTCAACTATGTTGTAAAGAGTTAAAATGTAACCCTCGAAAGGGTATTTTCTCGCTTTATGTAATAAATATATGTATTACTTTCTTTATATACATAATGTATAAGGAAAGTATTGTGGCGGGGTCGAAAATTCGAATTCGAGTTTTCGACGGGAGAGCACGTTTCAAGCATCCCTGATCACGAATCAAACATTTTTGAAGTGATGTTTGAGTGTGTGCATGTGTGTGTGTGTGTTAGTGTATGTGTGATAGTATGTGTGTGTGTGTGTGTGTGTGATAGTGTGTGTGTATGTGTGTGTGTGTGTCAATGAGTCTGTGGAGACGATAACTGACAAACGAATGGACCGATTGGGTACAAAATTGGGTACAAAAATCACAATCTATAAACACTGGAAGCCTATTGTTTTTATACGCAATCGAATGTTCAGAACCCCCCTAAATTTTCGAATGAAATTTTAAAAAAATCTTCAAAAAATCAAAACCGCTAATAAAGTTACGCAAATAGATATTTCTTATGTAATTTTCCATTAGAAAACGATTGACATAAATTTTAGAACGCTAACATGAACCGTTCTCGAGATATTGTACATTTTTCAAAAAAATTATCAAAAAGTCATATAAAATAAAAAAAAAATATTTCCTATTCAGAAACATGTTCACTTTTCATATGTAATACCATGCGATAAATTGGGTGACACCATTCTCGTGGATCTAGTTCGTTCCATTCATGCAAAAAGATACTTTAAGTAATACTTTTGTATTTGAACGCCAATAGTCATTTATCTGCTGTAAGAATGACATATTTCTTCGTCCATAGCGCTTGGCGAGATTTTGGCGACGAATTTGGCGGAATGTCGCCAACTTGTCGACATTTTTAAATGTTGCCAAATTAACGAAAATCTCGCCAAATGGATAAAAATGACGCTATATCAATGAAAATGACGACTAATTGTCGAAAATTCAATATCTTGGAAAGAATATTAGTATCTACTATAAGAAAAACCTATTTTTTTACTGTAAAAGTTGTGAATTCATTACATTATATAAGGAAAGTCATGTGTTGCCCACATCAGATTATTTTTTTATATTTAAATAAATTGATAACAGATTTTAAAATATCCATTATTTATTATATTTAATTGATGAGAAGTATAACTAAATACGTAATACTAAGATTCTTCGTTACAATTATTTGTACTACAATTATTTGTACTTACTATTACCTGTATATATTATTTACCTGAATATAATATACTGCATTTGTTACACTATTGTTTAAAACAGTGACATTCATACCATGTTTCGGTAATTTGTGGAGTTTCGTGACTTCTGTTACCATTTTATAAAAAGTTAAATTTTTGTCTATGGTTCTATAGTTTTATAAATATGATGATAAATATTTAAAAAAAGATGCGAATATGATGAAATGAAAATAATACATACTTTTATCATTCTTTCACAATCTTTTTATATGAATAATAGAAAGGTACTATAAAGTCGAAATACTGGAATGCAATAGCCAAACTATCGCCAAAGGTTGACAATTTATTAAACGCGTTTTAGTAGGGGTGAAATGTTCCTCGAATATTACTATACACATCAGTGGAACATAAAAACTTCTTCTGACCAATATAAAATACGTAAAATAAAATATATCTATTATTAAGTGCAATTCTCATATAAATGACTAAAATGACAACTAGAAATTTAGCAATTTAAAAGTGCCATTCTAATTGCAGTATCCCAGTTTTTGTGTGTTTCAATCCATTTTTTTACTGTGTAAGATGTATTTTCATATATTACAATAATTATGTCACATTTTTAACATATTTTCACCCATAAGTATGCGCATTTGTCTCATTAAATTAGTTAATTATTATTATTTACTTCTGGTACTATTATTTCATCATAGTATCATCATTATATAATAATTATAGTTTTTCGTAATGAAGTTGTATCTGAAAAATGTGTATGTACTTATTTTTTAATACAAATGCGCAGAAAAGCAAGCGGCAATGAATAAAATTCCATCGAAATAATATTTAAAAATTAGCGCTACGCAAGTGTTAGAAGTTAGAAGATCGCTGGATTACAGTAACATATTAAAGTAATGAGTCCATTAAATCTTCATTCACAGTAAATAGATACAGTTGAAATAATCTACCGAAATCATTGGAGCATTCATGAATATTATATGAGAATGTAATCCTCTGCAAATCCAGTAGTATCCAATCTCACAGAAGAGTCTATAATAATTAGACGTTAGGGCTGGCGGTAAGTCTACTTCCGCGAATCATTCGCAACCAGCAACGAATTTTTCACGATACAATTTCCATTGGTAACTGAGAGATGGAAAGCTGGAATTGCGTAAATCATAGATTTGGGTATAAATTAATTAAACATATTTTTAGAATGATGATATTCTCTTTGTATGTAAGGAACGATTATGTGAGAAACGGATTTTTACTTTCCCTATATACATAATGTATAAGGAAAGTATTGTGACGGGATCGAAAATTCGAATGAGTTTTCGACGGGAGAGCACGTTTCAAGCATCCCTGATCACGAATCAAACATTTTTGAAGTGATGTCTGTGTGTGTGTGTGTGTGTGTCAGTGAGACAGTGGAGACGATAACTGACGAACGAATGGACCGATTCGAAACAAATTTGGTACAAAATTCACAATCCCTAAACACTGGAAGCCTATTGTTTTTATACACAATCGAATGTTCAGAACCCCCCCTAAATTTTCGAATGAAATTTTGACAAAATTGTAAATAAATCAAAACCACTGATAAAGTTACGCAAATAGACATTTCTTATGTAATTTGTCATTAGAAAAAGATTGACATAAATTTTAAAACGCTAACATGTATCGTTCTCGAGATATTGTACATTTTTCAAAAGCATTATCAAAAAGTCATATAAAATAAAAAAAAATATTTCCTATTGAGAAACATGTTCACTTTTCATATGTAATACCATGAGATAAATTGGGTGGCATCATTCTCGTGGATCTAGCTCGTTCCATTCATGAATAAAGATACTTTAAGTAATACATTTGTATTTGAACGCCAATAGTCATTTATCTGCTGTAGGAATAACTTATTTCTTCGTCCATTACGCTTGGCGAGATTTTGTCGAAGACTTTGGCGGAATGTCGCCAACTTGGTGACTTTTTGAAATGTTGCCAAATTAACGAAAATCTCGCCAAATGGATAAAAATGACGCTAAATCAATGAAAATGACGACTAATTGTCGAAAATTCAATATCTTGGATAGAATATTAGTATCTACTATAAGAAAAACCTAGTTTTTTTACTGTAAAAGTAGTAAATTCATTACATTATATAAGGAAAAACATGTGTTGCCCACATCAGATTTTTTTAATCTGTAAAAGTAGTAAATTTATTGTATTATATAAGGAAAGTCATGTGCTGCCCACATCAGATTTTTTATAGTCGCTGTAAGAGTTTATATCTATCCACATGCCCCAAAGCATAGTATACGCAAAATTATGTAAAATATAGGTATTATGATGAGTAAAGAGATCCTACTCTTTTGCTTTGACAGATTTATGACTTTAGTTATCCTTCTGGCGAAAATAATTAAGAGTTACCCGCACCAAAATGTGGTGTTATAATTAAAATAATATACACAATATATTAAAATGTAGTGATAAATTGATTTTTTTATGCTCCTCACAGAGCTCCGTTATGGACAACCTTCCATTTTGCATCCAGTGAGAGCGAAATATAAACTTTTGCTATAAAGCAAATTTCAAGTAACTATTAAAAACTCTTTATTAATATTTAACTTCATTTGTATTTACTTATTCTCAACTTTACTTTAATATTTGCAAAGGAATTACGCTAGTTCATAACACCAATCTTTAGTACTTTCTAAAAATGTGAGACATAAATGCTAAATGTATATGATAAGTAAATATTACTTGAATTTTCGGCTAGTTAAAAAAAACGGAAACTTATATTAGATTTGTCAATTTGAAAAGCGGTATGTATCACTGTATGCCAGAGAAACACTTTCATTAATAGTTCCATCAATGGGTAATGTCATTTGTTTCCAGAGTAGTCAAATAAATCTACAAGAATACAGAGAAAATGTATTGATTATTTTGTAAATTATTAAAATATTCAGGCTGATCTAGTAGCATTTTACAACTGACCCAAAATTGAACGGAAAACAAATCAATAAATGAAGTAGCTGGGTCACCAAATCATTTTGTACAATTAACGTATGGTAAGACAGCAAATCATTAAAAAACCATAGAATTGGTTATAAATAATCATATTTATGTCAACAAATACATATTTCAAGTATGTACTATAATTTTTCGTATAGGCTTTGTCCAAGATATAATCTCTAGAGAAAATATATTTAATAGCATGGTGTTATTGCAGATACCAGCATCCGTGGACCAGTGTTGCGATTTTAAACACTCCTCACCATGATATATCCGATACTTATATCAGTGGCAGATGTCGCAATTTTACAAACATTTATGAAGTAGACTATATAGAAAATTAACCCTAACTTTTCTGATGGTATCAAATACCACATATATTGAGTTCCGACTGCAATCACCAAGTACGTACTCATAAAACTCGCCTATAAGTTTCGTTCATGAATTTCATGATTGCAGAATGATTCATGAATTTCCTCATTGCAGATACCATTTTCCGTGGAGCGATATGTCAATCAGTTCATATGAGTTCCAAGTTTATATGAGTTTCGATTTGGGCGCTGAAGCCTCGTTCAACCTAAGCTCAATCTCTATAAAATATGTTTCTACATGATTCTAAAACCTTTATCTATTTCCATAGCGGCTGAAATATTTGCAAAACGCATCAGGCTTGCCTTTTGCCATTGAATATATAGGAAATTTCGTACAGAAAAACGCTAAAAGTCAGAAACCGGTCCAGGAATTTAGATATCTGTATGGTTATAGCACAATTCTTTTGCTGTGGTAATACCCTGTTTAACTGATCCTCTGAATATGTACCCATCTGTGGCAACTCTTTCATTAAAAATTCATGTGTTCCACAATTGGTCTGTAATTAATAACCTATAACCTTCAACCATTAAATCACCTCTTGACTTTGAAAGCATTCTACTAAAAACGCAATTAACTGCTTCCTTAATGTAAGCGTTCAAGTAACAGATCCATCGATTCTTCATTTGTCGTTGTGCAATTCAGTCAAAATAATTTACCCCGAACAATACAGCAATCATGAATATAATGTGAGAATTTAATCCTCTCTCAAATCCCGTTGGATCCGATCTCACGTCAGACAGTCTGTAATAATTAGCCATTCGGTCAGACGGCTGGATTTCGAAAGGTAGTACTGCCTGGGCGAATCATTCAAAATGCGCATCGAACTTCATCCGATAAAATGAATATTGGTGGTTGACAGATAATTAATTATAATTCAATGCATTTCAGACATGGGTTGAATTCGATTTAACAATTTTATTTGTTGGCAGATTTTGTATCAAATGTAAAAATTAAAAAAATCTGATGTGGGCAACACATGATCTTCCTTATATAATGTAATGAATTTACTACTTTTACAGTAAAGAAAATAGGTTTTTCTTATAGTAGACACTAATATTCTTTTCAAGATATTGAATTTTCGACAATTAGTCATCAAGAAACAAGTTATTAGACAAAGAAATAAGTTATTCTTACAGCAGATAAATGAATATTGGCGTTCAAATACAAAAGTATTACTCAAAGTATCTTTTTTCATGAATGGAACGAGCTAGATCCACGAGAATGATGTCATCCAATATATCGCATGGTATTCCTGAAAAGTGAACATGTCTCTCAAGAGGAAATATTTTTTTTTATTTTATATGACTTTCTGATAATTTTTTTGAAAAATGTGCAATATCTCGAGAACGGTTCATGTTAGCGTTCTAAAATTTATGTCAATCGTTTTCTAATGAAAAATTACATAAGAAATGTCTATATGCGTAACTTTATTAGTGGTTTTGATTAGTATTACTCAAAGTATCTTTTTTCATGAATGGAACGAGCTAGATCCACGAGAATGATGTCACCCAATTTATCGCATAATATAACATATGAAAAGTGAACATGTTAATCAAAAGGAAATATTTTATTTTTATTTTATATGACTTTTTGATAATTTTTTTGAAAAATGTGCAATATCTTAAGAACGGTTCATGTTAGCGTTCTAAAATTTATGTCAATCGTTTTCTATTGAAAAATTACATAAGAAATATATATTTGCGTAACTTTTGTAGTGGTTTTAATTTTTTGACGATTTTTTCAAAATTTCATTCGAAAATTTAAGGGGATTCTGAACATTCGATTGTGTATAAAAACAATAGGCTTCCAGTGTTTAGGGATTGTGATTTTTGTACCAAATTTGGTTCGAATCGGACCATTCGTTCGCCAGTTATCGTCTCCACAGACTCACTGACACACACAGACACACACACACACACACACACACACACACACACACACACACACACACACACACACACACACACACACACACACACACACACACACAGATACATCACTTAAAAAATGTTTGATTCGTGATCAGCGATGCTTGAAACGTGCTCTCCCGTCGAAAACTCGAATTCGAATTTTCGACCCCGTCACAATACTTTCACTGACACACACAGACTCACTGACACACACAGATACACACACACACACACACACACGCGCAGACACACACACACAGACATCACTTCAAAAATGTTTGATTCGTGATCAGCGATGCTTGAAACGTGCTCTCCCGTCGAAAACTCGAATTCGAATTTTCGACCCCGTCACAATACTTTCCTTATACATTATGTACAATAAGGAAAGTAATAACTGAAGTGTGGCTTAACTCGTTTTTCTCATACCTAAATTCATTATTAAATAGCTTGTGAACTTTGTTTGCAAATTTTTCAAGAACAAATTTGAAAAAATTTGTATCATTGATCCAAATGATAAAAAATCTGATGTGGGCAGCACATGACTTTCTCTGCAGACTTCTATACACATTATTTTTATTTTAATTAAATTTAAATCACTATTAATTCAATTTTCGTTCTCATTTGGTAACTGGACTCATTTTCAAAGGTGGCGTAGAAAAAAAACAAAAAAACGAAAATATCTCAAGAACTGCTAGTCCTAGTGTAATGGGGTTGGTCTTATTCCTTTCTTCGTTAAAAATTACGTATAAAATACAAGTATTTAATGGATATATTTCAGCATACGTAGTTCTTTATTTTATATTTTGGCGATTTTTGAGGACCAATTTGCAAAAAAGGCAGGTTATTATTTTCCGAATCATACCAAAATCTAATGAGCACCAGAGTAACCCACAAGCAATTCATCTAACAAATTTTGTGAAATTCGGTCCATCAGATTTTCAGCTAGAGTGGAAGCTTTTGAGGGCCATTTCGCAAAAAAAAGCGGGTTCTTTTATCCCGAATCGTACCCAAAACTAATCAGCACCAGATTCGCCCACAAGTGACTTGATTTTACGAAATTCCAATAAAATTTGACTAAATTCCATAAAATTTGACAAAATTTTATGAAATTCGGTCAATTAGTTTTTTAGTTAGAGTGGATACAACATCTGCACAGACAGACACACAGATACACAGACAGACACACAGACAGACAGACACACACACACAGACGTCACGCTAAAAATAGTTTTTCGTATTCTAGAGGACTCGAAACGTGTAGATCCGTCGAAAACTCGAGTTGCGATTTCCGACATGATTCCGATACTTTCCCTATACAATACCATGTATTGCAGGGAAAGTAAAAGTATAGCATGTTACCTTTCACTTCAAAGAGTTTGTAAAAATATTTTGATTGATACTAAATTTAACAATGTCCCCCTTCAATCAATTCCCCTATCGCCACAAACACAAAAATCGGATGTGGGCGGCACATGATTTCCCCTGCAGACTTATATCTATGTTCTCTTTATTTTAATTAAATTTATTTCACTTTTAATTCAATTTTCGTTCTCATTCAGTAACCGGACTTATTTTCAAAGGTGGCGTAGAGAAAATACGAAAAACTAAAATATCTCGAGAACGGCTAGTCCTACTGTAATGGGGTTGGTCTTATTCTTTTCTTCGCTAAAAATTACGTAATAAACAAGTATTTAATGGATATATTTGAGCATACGTAGTTCTTTAGTTTAGATTTGGACGATTTTTGCGGGCCATTCTGCAAAAAAAGGCAGGTTATTTTTTCTCGAATCTTACCAAAATCTAATCTGCACCAAAGTAACCCACAAGCGACTTATCACCCGAATTTTGTGAAATTCGGTCCATTAGTTTTTCACCTAGAGTGGATAAAGGCAATTTTTGCGGGCCACTTCGCAAGAAAAGGCGGGTTCTTTTATTTTGAATCGTACTAAAATCTAACCAGCTCCAGGGTCATACCCAAGCGACTCACATAGCAAATTTTACGATATTCGGAATTATATATTTTTATTCGGAATTATATTATTTTTGAATTAGATTAGGTACATACATTGCACAGACACACAGACAGACACACACACAGACATACACACACAGACGTCTCGCTAAAAGTAGATTTTATGTATTCTAGAGGTCTCGAAACGTGTAGATCCGTCGAAAACTCGAGTTGCGATTTTCGGCATGATTCCAATACTTTCCTTATACATTGTCATGTATTGCACGGAAAGTAAAAATCTGATGTGGCAGTATCTGACTTTCCCTGCAGATTTATATTTACGTTCTCATTATTTTAATCACATTTAATTCACTTTCAATTCAATTTCGCTCTCATTTGGTAACTTTACTTATTTTAAAAGGTGGCGTAGAGAAAATACGAAAAAACTAAAATATTTCGAGAACGGCTAGTCCTACTGTAATGGGGTTGATCTTATTCTTTTCATCCTTAAAAATTACTTATAAAACAAGCATTTAATGGATATTTTTGAGCACACGTAGTTTTTAGTTTAGATTTTAACGATTTTTGCAGGCCATTTAGCAAAAAAGCCAGGTCATTTTTTCCGAATCGTACACAAATCTAATCAGCACCTGGGTAACCCACAAGCGACTTATCAAATGATTTTTGTGAAATTCGGTTCATTAATTTTTCATCTAGAGTGGAAACAGGCAATTTTTGTGGGTCATTTCGGAAAAAAGACGAGTTGTTTTATCCCGAGTTGCACTTAATGCTAATCAGCCCAAAAGTCGCCAATGAGTGACTTACCTACCAAATTTTATGAAATTCGGTCAATTAGTTTTCTAGTTAGAGTGGATACAAAAATCTTCACAGACAGACAAACACACATACGTCCCGCTAAAATAGTTTTTTCGTAATCCAGAGGTCTCGAAACATGTAGATCCGCCGAAACCTCGACTTGTGATTTTCAGCATGATTCCAATACTTTCCCTATACATTACCATGTATTGCAGGGAAATTAAAAATCTGATGTGGGCAGCACATGACTTTTCCTGCAGAATCAAATTCATTTTTTCTTTATTTCTTTAAAAACTCATTAAATTGGGTGTAATTGCTCAAAATGACACTAAATTTGCATTTTTAATTCAATTTCTGTTTTTATTTGGTAATTGGACATTTTTCTAAAGACGGCATAAAAATACGAAAAATCTCAAAGATCTCGAGAACGGTTAGTCCTAGAGTAATAGAGTTGTTCTTATTCTTTTGGTCCTCAAAAATTACGTATAAAACAAGCATTTAATTGAAAGATTTGAACATACGTAGTCTTTTTCTAGATATTGGCGATTTTTGCGGGCCATTTCGTAAAAAAATGCAGATTGTTCTTTTCCGAATCGCACCAAAATATTATCAGCACCAGAGTATCCCACATGTGATTTATCTACAAAATTTTGGGAAATTTGGTCAATTTGTATTTCAGCTGGAGTGAATACATGGGATTTTTGCGGGCCATTTCGCAAAATAAGGCGGGTTCTTTTTTTCCGAATTATACCAAAATCTGATCAGCACCAGGGGTCATGCCCAAGGGTCTTACCTACCAAATTTTATGAAATTCGGCCCATTAGTTTTCGAGTTAGAATGAATACATACATTGCATAGACACACAGACAGTCAGACACACAGACACAAACACAGGTCACGCTAAAAATAGTTTTTTCGTATTTTAGAGGTCTCGAAACGTGTAGATCCGTCGAAAACTCGAGTTTCGATTTTCGACATGCTTCCAATACTTTCCCTATACATTACCATGTATTGCAGGGAAAGTAAAAATCTGATGTGGGCAGCACATGACTTTCCCTGCAGACTTATATTAATGTTCTCTATATTTTAATTAAATTTATTTCACTTTTAATTCAATTTCCGTTCTCATTCGTTAACCGGGCTTATTTTCAAAGGTGGCGTAGGGAAAGTACGAAAAACTAAAATATCTCGAGAATGGCTAGTCCTAGTGTAATGGGGTTGGTCTTATTCTTTTCGTCGTTAAAAATTACGTATTAAATCAGCATTTAATGGATGTATTTGAGTATACCCAGTTTTTTATTTTAGATATTGGCAATTTTTGCGGGCCATTTTGCAAAAAAAGGCAGGTTATTTTTTTCTGAATCGTACCAAAATCTAATCAGCACCAGGGTGACCAATACGTGACTCATCTACCGAATTTTGTGAAATTCGGTCCCTTAGTTTTTCAGCTACAGTGGATACAAGATTTTGCGGGCCATTTCACAAAAACGGCGGGTTCTTTTATTCCGAATCGTACCCAAAACTAATCAGCACCAGCCCCGCCCACAAGTGACTTACCTACAAAATTTTGTGAAATTCGGTCCATTAGTTTTTTAGTTAGAGTGGATACAAAATCTGCACAGACAGACAGACAGACACACAGACAGACAGACACACAGACACACAGACAGACAGACACACAGACACACAGACACACACACAGACGTCACGTTTAAAATGGTATTTTCGTATTCTAGAGGTCTCGAAACGTGTAGATCCGTCGAAAACTCGATTTGCGATTTTCGGCATGATTCCAATACTTTCCCTATACATTACCATGTATTGCAGGGAAAGTGAAAATCTGATGTGTGCAGCACATGACTTTCCCTGCAGATTTATATCCACGTTCTATTTATTTCAATTAAATGTAATTCACTTTTAATTCAATTTTCGTTCTCATTTGATAACTGGACTTATTTTCAAAGGTGGGGTGGATAAATACGAAAAAACTAATATATCTCGAGAACGGCTAGTCCTAGTGTAATGGGGTTGGTCTTATTCATTTCTTCGTTAAAAATTACGCATTAAACAAGTATTTAATGGATATATTTGAGTATACGTAGCTTTTTAGTTTAGATTTTGGAAATTTTTGCGGGCCATTCTACAAAAAAAGGCAGGTTATTTTTTTCTGAATCGTACCAAAATCTAATCAGCACCAGGGTGACCTATACGTGACTCATCTACCGAATTTTGTGAAATTCGGTCCATTAGTTTTTCAGCTAGAGTGGATACAAGCTTTTGCGGGCCATTTCGCAAAAAAGGGCGGGTTCTTTTATTTCGAATCGTACCCAAAACTAATCAGCACCAGCCCCGTCCACACGTGACTTACCTACAAAATTTTGTGAAATTCGGTCCATTAGTTTTTTAGTTAGAGTGGATACAAAATCTGCACAGACAGACAGACAGACACACAGACAGACAGACAGACACACAGACACACAGACACACAGACACACACACAGACGTCACGCTAAAAATAGTTTTTTCGTATTCTAGAGGTCTCGAAACGTGTAGATCCGTCGAAAACTCGAGTTGTGATTTTCGACATGATTCCAATACTTTCCCTATACATTACCATGTATTGCAGGGAAAGTAAAAATTATATCACTGCAATTTTTTTACAACAATGATTGGAAATGTTAAATTTGGTGATCATTGCGCCATAAATAACCCCTTTTATGCATAATTATGTCGAATTTTGTCCTATACTGCAATGCTAAGCAAATATAAAATTTCGAATGAACTTCGAAGTTTTCTCTCGAATTCCAAAACATTCTATCTAGTTCTAGAATTTTTGTTCACAAATTTGAATATAAAGTTTGGTGAAAATCCGTTAACATTTGTGGTAGCTATCGTTTACACAAAAAGTTGACCTCAGATAGACGGGCATCACTCCAAAACTACTCAAAACGTGTTCAGGAGGTCCCAAAATATATATTAGTATCAAAATTTAAAAAAATCATGAAAACAATACCTTCTTTACACTATATTCTATAGTAAAGTAAAAGTCGCTCAAACTGGTGGTTTGAAAAAAAATATATTACTTTCATTATATACAATAATGTATATGGAAAGTATTGTGACAGGGTCGGAAATTCGAATGAGTTTTCGACGGGAAAGCACGTTCAAAGATAACTGATCACGAATCGAATATTTTTAAATGATGTCTGTGTGTGTGTGTGAAAGTATGTGTGTGTGTGTGTGTGTCAATGGGTCTGTGGAGACGATAACTGACGAACGAATAGACCGATTCGAACAAAATTTTGTACAAAAATTGCAATCCGTAAACACTGGAAGCCCATTGTTTTTATACGCAATCAAATGTTCAGAACCCCCTTAAAATTTCGAGTGAAATTTTGAAAAAATTGTGCAAAAATCAAAACATCTAATTAAGTTACACAAATAGACATTTCTTATGCAATATTTCATTAGAAAACGATTGACATACATTTTAAAACGCTAACAAAAACCGTTCTCGAGATATGGCACATTTTTCAAAAAAAATTATCAAAAAGTCATATAAAACTAAAAAATATTTCCTATTGAGAAACATGTTCACTTTTCACCATGCGATAAATTTGGTGACATCATTCTCGTGGTGACATCACCTCCTTCTATTCATGAAAATACATACCTTGAGTAATACTTTCGTATTTGAACGCCAATAGTCATTTATCTGCTGTAAGAATAACTTATTTCTCCGTCCATAACGCCTGGCGAGATTTTGACGACGAATTTGTGGAATGTCGCCAAATTGGCGACTTTTTAAATATTGCTAAATTAACGAAAAACTCGCCAAATGGTAAAAATGACGCTAAATCAATGAAAATGACGACTCATTGACGAAAATTCAATATCTTTGAAAGAATATAAATATCTACTATAAAAATAATCTATTTTTTTACTGTAAAAGTAGTAAATTCGTTGTATTATATTAGGAAAGTCATGTGCTGCACACAGATTTTTTTTTAATGTGCTTTGTTAGTTACAACATAGGACATTGTTTGAAGATATCAATAGGTCTTGAGGCATAAAAGACCCTCTTTCATCAGGATAATTGAGACAAAGAAATCGCTCCTGCAAAGGTTAAACAGATATTTACATATATCATTTTGCTTTTTTCAAGTCTGAACCTGTAAACTGAGACTGCATTCCTTCAATAATCCTAATGATTATGGATGCTTCTAAAATCAGTTGTTACCTTTAAATGATTGCTTTCTTGTGACGTCACTATTGACGTAGCCACTAGTAATGTTGTAAAGGTGTTGGAATGAAGACGCAGGCAACTTTTGATAAAGCAAGTTTATTCTTAAACTGTAGAAATCATAAAATAAATCCAATTAAAGTTATTTACAAATAATAAATCAAAATGTTTATGGTCCACCTTTCCTACCATCGTCTGCAATTCACATATGCCACACTCCACGTATTAACTCCTACCATCTCTCATCAAGGTTGATCTCTCATAGAGTTTCGTCCAGAACAGAGCACCAGGCGCGAAGCGCCTTTAATCTCCAATCTCTAGGTGTGGTTCTTATCTTCATACTGTGACATTATTTCATTGGTCCATAGTTGGAGGTTCGAGGTTTTTGATTTACTGTTTTTATTATTTGTCCTAGCTCCTAGTGTGGCAGTTTGTTGCACATTAAGAGCTTAAGCAGTTTGGGAGGGTTGATGCAGATCTGAGGGTAACCTAGCATTTTAGCAGTTTAGGATTTTAAACATTTTGTAGAAAACCAAAGATCGCGAGTTTTCGTTAATATCAACTGATTAAGGTGGGACGTTCCTAGTACCGAATATCAAAGTTAAGTACCGAGCGGGGTCTCTTACGAGATTTAGCCTTGCGATGATCATAGTCATGCAGATTAAATAATAGTTCATTTGGGACAGATGGCAGATTTTTGTAGAATTTAAGCGCTAGCTTTTTGATTTGGGCTCTAACAGTTTTTATTTTGAAGTCTTTCCTAATTACCGAGTTTCTCAAGTATCTAGGGGCTTTCCTTATAATCCTTAGGGTTTTGTTTTGTCTTGTCTCTAATAAGTCTATGGTAGTTTTACAGGCATATCCCCATACGGGTGCTGCATACAGCATTCCTGGGCAGATGACCGATTTATAAATTAGGAGTTTATTTTGATAACTTAGATTTCCGTTTCCTATCATTGGGTATAAGGCTCCTATGGTTATATACGCTTTTTTGATTATGTTCGTTACGTGCAGTTTCCAAGTTAGGTGGGAGTCTATCGTTACACCTAGGTATTTAGTAGATTTTTCCGCTTTTAGGGCATGGTTGTTTATGTACAGAGGAGGCGGAGGTTTACGTTTTCTTGAGAAATAAATCCAATGACATTTATTGGGATTTAATTTTATTCGCCATTTTTCCAGCCATGTTTGGAGTATGTCTAAGTGTTGTTGTAGCTGTGTGTAGCTAAGTGTTGTTGATCTCTCACCCCTCTCGTGCTTTTCACTTCGTCTTTTTATAACCTGGTTGTCAGCTCCCTCTACCTTTTGAAATCTGCGCGGCTGCTATTTAAATTTAAACACTTCTTTCCCCGGGGAAAAACACTGCTTGAAAAATAAGAAGTCGAGAATAGAAATTGTTAATCCTTACAATCTATGTACCTACAAATGTAACTTTTGCAGGCATGTTTTCTGTCGTCTGTATCAATTAGAGTATGCCCTACAACAAATCTTGTGATTGGGATGTAGATAACATAGATTGTGGCGAAACTAAGGATGTATTTTAATTTTCGGATATGTGATATTTTTTGTATGCACATTTATTAGTGTTTCAACCTTAATTAAGCAGAATCTCATATTTCTGTAGTTGTTAAGCGTCCTTCGATGCTCGGGCAGCAGAATTATGGATCCAGAAGTAGAAGTTCCAATGTTTTTCGGAGCAAAACCTGCTTACTCTTGCACCCAAGCGATGTTATTGGCATATTACTCTTGTTATGCGGTATAAAATAATCATTTTATGCAAATATATTAATATGGCTATATGAAATATATTAAATATTTTATACGAATTATTAATATTGTAAAACGAATACATTAATAATATCATGTGAAATATATTTATTCTGTTATATAAAATAGAATAATCTTGCAATACGAAATATGATTGTTCACAAACAGTGACGTGTAAAAATAAGAGTATATGCATATGTTGATGCCAGAAAGTGTTGGTCCCAATTTCGGATTTAAGGATAATGCTAAGTCTTAAGGTTCAAACTTTCGAAGTTCCAAGGTTGGAAGCTTTCCACGAGAATCGCTTTATGTAATACATGTATACATAATGTATGATTTTATGTATACATAACCTGAAACTTTGTTCATTATTTAGGGGAATCAATATAAAAAATCTGATGTGGGCACTACATGACTTTCCTTATATAATACAATGAATTTACTGCTTTTACAGTAAAAAAAATATGATGTGGGCAACATATGATTTTCTATATATAATGCAATGAATTTACTTCTATTACAATAAAAATATAGGTTTACTATTACAATTAAAATATAGGTTTTTATTATAGTAGATATTTATATTATGTCCAAAATATTGAATTTTCGTCAATTACTCGTCATTTTTATTGATTTAGTGTCATTTTTATCAATTTGGCAACATTTAAAAAAGTCGCCAAGTTAGCAACAATCTGAAAAATCCGGCGCCAAAATCTCGCCAAGCGTTATGGACGAAGAAATAAGTTATTCTTACAGCAGATAAATGACTATTGGCGTTCAAATACAAAAGTATTACTCAAAGTATCTTTTCTCATGAATGGAACGTGCTAGATCCACGAGAATGATGTCACCCAATTTATCGCATGATATTACATATGAAAAGTGAACATGTTTCTCAACAGTTAATATATTTTTTTTTAATTTACATGACTTTTTGATAAATGTATTTAAAAATGTGCAATATCTCGAGAACGGTTCATGCTAGCGTTCTAAAGTTTATGTCAATCGTTTTCTAAGGAAAAATTACATAAGAAATGTCTATCTAGGTAACTTTATTAAAGGTTTTGGTTTTTTGATGATGTTTTCAAAATTTCACTCGAAAATTTAGGGGGGGTTCTGAACATTCGATTACGTTTAAAAACAATAGGCTTATAGTATTCACGGATTGTGATTTTTGTACCAAATTTCATTCGATTTGCTCCATTTGTTCGTGAGATATCGTCTCCACAGACTCACTGACACACACACACATACACACACACACATACACACACATGCATCACCTCAAAAATGTTTGATTCGTGATCAGGGATGCTTGAAACGTGCTCTCCCGTCGAGAAATCGAATTCGAATTTTCGACTCCGTCATAATACTTTCCTTATACATTATGTATATAAAGAAAGTAAAAATGATTTGATAATAATCATCATATTACCATTAATTTAAAAGTTCTTAGTTTAAATTTAAACTACCAGAAATTTTAAGACACTTTTGCTAAGCGGTCAAATTTCGTTTATTTTCAATCTTTGCACTATATTCATTCAATTTTCAGTTTGGACTATAATCTCATAATTTGTCTTAATTAAGTAATTTTTCCTATGGGGCTTGTAAGCAATACATAACAAATGAAGTACTCGTACTATACGTTTGCAATACTAAAAACAAAAATCTGATGTGGGCAGCACATGACACAGAATCAAAATCCATTTCTCTTTATTTCATTAATAATTCATTAAAATGAGTTTAATAAGAATTATTTGAAATGACACAGAATTTGCACTTTTAATTCAATTATCGCTTTCATTCGGTAACTGGCCCTATGTTTAAAGGCGGCGTAATACAAATGCAAAACAAGAACTAAAATATTTGGAGATCTAAAATATTTGAGATCTAAGAGTAAAAGAATTGGTTTTATTCTTTTAATCCTAAAAAATTACTTATAAGCAAGCATTTAATGGATACATTTGAGCAGACGAAGATTTTTGTGATTTTGCGGGCCATTTCTTAAAAAAAGGCAGGTTTTTCTTTTTCGAATCGTATCAAAATCTAATCAGCAGCAGAATAACCTACATGTGCCTTGTCTGCCAAATTTTGTGAAATTTGGTCAATTAGTATTTTAGCTAGAGTAGATACATGATGTTTTTGAGAGCATGTCCACATAAAAAAGCAGGTTTTTTTTATCCTGAATCGTACCAAAATCTAATCAGCACCAGAGTAACCCATAAGTAATTTATGTTTAAAAGTTTATGGGGAATATATTTTTCGTGTTCTCGAGGTCCCAAAACGTGCAGATCCGTTGAAAACTCAAGTTGCAATTTTCGACACGATTCCAATACTTTTCCTATACATCACCATATAATGCAGGGAACGTAAAAAAAATAGAAAGTCTTTGAACTGTTGTATCTCTTAAATTGTAAATTTATAATCACCAGTTTTGAATTTCGTTTTTCATAAAATTCCCATTGCTTCCCTAACGTTTAAGCTAGATCTGGATGGAATTGTATGTTGGGTTTATTAAATCCAGTCATGTAGACATTGAATTGCAAATAATGCATAAATCATATATCAGCCAGGGATAATTTTACATAGAAATGGATGCTATATCAATACCATTATTGTAAGTTGACAATTTTTACTTTCCTTATATACATAAGGTATAAGGAATGTATTGTGACTGGGTCGAAAATTCGAATTCGAGTTTTCGACGTGAGAGCACGTTTCAAGCATCTCGGATGACGAATCAAACATTTTTGAGGTGATGTCTGTGTGTGTGTGTGTGTGTGTGTGTGTGTCAGTGAGTCTGTGGAGAAAATATATCACGAATGAATTCAGTGATTTGAATGAAATTTGATACAAAAATCACAATCCGCGAATACTGGAAGCCTATTGTTTTTAAATGCAATTGAATGCTCAGAACCCCTCTAAATTTTTGAGTGAAATTTTGAAAAAATCATCAAAAAATCAAAACCTTTAATAAAGTTACGCAAATTGACATTTCTTATGTAATTTTTTCTTAGAAAACGGTTGACATAAACTTTAGAACGCTAGCCTGAACCGCTCTCGAGATATTGTACATTTTTCAAATACATTTAGCAAAAAATCCCATAAATAGAAAAAATTATATTAACCGTTGAGAAACATGTTCACTTTTCATATGTAATATCATGCGATAAATTTAGTGACATCATTCTCGTGAATGAAAAAATGCCTCCTGTCGTAACAACGATTGACGAAATCAAAGTTCACAATAACAAGCTCGATCAGCGAAAATTTGATAGAATGTTTATTCTATACTACTAGATCTTAGAAGTATAGCCATATCTTTCATTTTTAAATACAATTCCATGTTTATTCTGTGTCTGTAATTTGAAGAATTTTAAAGGATTTTTTATTTATGCTGATTACAATTTATTATTATTGATTGATACTGAAGGGAAATAAATTAAATATCTGAAAAACTCGACGAAGTCAAACTCTACAGCAACCGCTTTGATCGGCGAAAATAATATAACAGAATTATGTTGTGCAATGATAGTTAAATTGATAACATTGCCATATTGACATATATCATGGCGAATAAAATGTATTTATTTATTCTGAATTAAAGCATTCTCCATCTAATTGCATAAAAAAATTCAATAATATTGGTTGACATTGATGAGAAATAAATTAAATTTCTAAAAGAAAATGTGTTCTCACCATACTAGAGATCAACTCGGGGTCGAGTCTAGTTCATGAGCCTGAAACTATCCCGGGCAAGATTAGGGTTGAATTTGAAAAATTTTGTGGTCGAACTGGGTCCACGTTTGGAGAAGTTATAAATTAATATTAATGTTAAATATATTTTGAAAAGTTATTGTTGAATTCATAAACAAGTTTATTAAAAAACTTTATATACAATTATGAACATGTGGATGGACTCCAATTTCTAATTTCAGATATATCTAAAAAAAAGTTTAAGCTAAACGAAGTCACAACTGAAAGATTTTCAGACCGGACAGGATTCCGACCATCGACTGTAGAATTTCATTGGAATCGGGTCCAATTTACTTGCTGTTACTGTTAGTCCGTGCTGTATGAAAGTCAATCTTCAATTTCAGTCTTTCAGACGGCTACCTAATAGTAATAAAATTATACGAGCATTTCGCAATAAATGGAAATAAATAAACTGTGTCAAGAATAACTAAAACATCTTCATCACATGCCATCTATTCCGGAGGATAAAATAAATTCACAGGTAACCATTTTTATTACTTGAAGGTTTGGATCTCTTATCCTCTGCGACGAACTTTGAAAAACATCGCCAGCTTGGCGATTTTTGGTGAGTACTGGGAACTTCTCGAATTTTATAGATTGGTTAAGAATTCATCAAGTTAGGTTCTTTTTTCCATAACTTTTCACAGTTGGTTTATATAAGCTGTCCATTGTTCAATTAGAGTTGTTGACGTGATACGAATAAAAGTGAAAGATGAATAGGTTAGTATCTAAGTCTTCTAATTTGTGAGTTGAGCATTTAAGCTGAGCATGTAGTTGTTGTTTTACTGCATTTGAACGGTTGTTTGCTGACCTATATTATTTATTTATTAGTTGCATATTGTTCATGTTTATGTTTACTGGAAAAGAGTAAAAGTAAGAAGAAAATCTTATATTCAGAAATTTGGTCTCATTCTTGTATTCTCTCTTAATTTCAGAGTATAAGTTAACAATTAGTATTTAAACAATTAGCATTGGCATACGATGACAATTAGCATCTAGTTCAGTCGTAATAAAAAAAGGAATAGGATGTTCTCTTCCGATATTTTTCCAATTTCGTATTGCTTTATTAATTTCCGACATTTAATCTCGATGTCAGACTGAATATCAAAGAACCATCCGGCTCAAGCTTCCATTCGGCCAAGCCATTATACCGTCCTTGTATGAAATTAAGCTTTTAAACACCCGTGTGAGAAGACGATATTCTTACACATGAGAAGCTTTAATGATCGTGCTTAGCTCAATTTTCTCCCAAGATTTCGGAGAATCGGAGATAACCAGGGGACAAAAAAATACCCTCTTTCATTAATTTAGGAGGATGTCACTGCTTCTGAGAAATCCGAGAAGATGTCTTCATTAACTTATTTATATATTTTCAGCCTTCGCATTGAATGGTTATAATGGTCATAGGATTCTATGAGGTTCTTTTGTGTAGAATGATAGGGAGTTAGAGGAACATGGTGTAAATCTGGAAAGTGAACATAAATGATCCGTCGTATTTGTTGTTTGATACAAAGTGAGACATAAAATCCAATTATTCTATTTTAGAGAAAGTTGGGGGTATTTGTAAGATCTGATTTGAATTGCAGAAAAAAAATAATTGTCTGAGAAAAGGTGGTTTCCATGCAGAGCGTTATTGGTTATAATGGTCATAAGATTCTATGAGGTTATTTTTTGTAGAATGATAGGGATTTGGAGAATCACATTTTAAATCTGAAAAGTGAGAGAAAATGATCCGAGTGTTTGTTGATTGATACAGAGTGGGGCAAGAAATCCAATTATTCTATTTTAAAGAAAGTTAGGGGAATTTGTGAGATCTGACTTGAATTGCTAAAGAATAATTGCCTGAGAAAAGTTGATTTCCTTGCAGAGCGTTATTGATTAATCGAAATGAAACAACTGAAATAAAGTTAGGAAACTGAATAAATTATATATTTCTACACAAAAAATAATAAAAAATATAAATTTTTAATCCTTTAGAATAAATATATAATAATAACAAGAAAGATCAATCATGCTTAAAGCATTGATTATGAAACACTTTCCAACTTCAATGCAATTTTATTTAAACATGTCTAAAATGCAATACATTCCTCGGTAATATTTTAAAACTTATCACAATACTACATTAATTTATTATATTTGAAACCTTAAACCTTCATAAAAAAAAATTAACTTCATTCAAATGACGGCATTAAAATATAAATTGCCTGGTTTAAACATCTCTAAAATGTGATACATTCCTCGGTAATAATTTTAGAATTATCATAATACTACGATAATTTATTATATTTGAAAACTTTATCGAAACAACTGAAATTCATTCAAATGACGTCATAAAAAAATAACACGCCTGGCTCTCTCTATAAAAGCAACATTTCATTCATAAATAATTCCCCCATTCATGTCATTCATCACAATACTATAATAATTTATATTATTTAAAAATTAAGACCATGGAGCTACAAGTAAGTAAAACTCTATGCGTAAAACTTCATCGAAAATTATCGTCCTTCTCTTTCTAAAATCAATGAATATTTCATTCATATCAGCCATGCAGACTCCATGGACTAAATGATTTTGTGTTAAAGAATTACAGCGATTCTAATACAACTCATTCTACATATTTTGCTGTTTACATTTTACATAGGTGAAAAATAGGCTTAATAGTAGAAATAATCAAATTTGTATGAGCATTTAAACTGAAATATATTGTCATTGCGTTGTTAAAGTATGTAGATGCACAGAATTTAGGTAAAAATAAAGTAGTTTTAGGATGGATACAACACTCAATATGAATTAAAAAGAACTTTAAAAATCACGATTTTGAGACAAGATGGATGCCATATATCATTTTGAAGTGGGTCATGTGATCGTTTCATATCATGGACACGTGATCGCTTCATATAAGAGGTGTTATTATTATTTTAATTTTTATTTAAAAAACTACTGAATATATTTCGCTGAATTTTTTTTTATATATTTTATGGAACAATTTGAATATTGCCTAAAATTTTCGAAGCAATTTGTGAATTTTAAATCCGCTTAAAAAATGCTTGAAAAATTAGGTCCCATAGGGCTCAATGTATTCCATTTTTTCAACCCGGGTTCAATCCAAAACTAATTGGGTGATATTATTCATTTATATTCCCATAGGTCCTATAGACCGTCTGAACAACATACTAAAATTTCATTTTGATTAAGTCATTTTTACGGCAGTTATCGTGCTAACGGACAGACAGACAGACAGACAGACAGACAGACAGAATGAACAAAGTCATAAACACTTTTCAACTTTGTTGTAAAGTGTTAAAAAGAAGAATCTCTCTATTTGTTTGCCCTCGATGCCGTGTGATATCTAACTCACTTTCAGGTCTGGAGTTTATGACATAGTAGCATCTATATCTGAACTAATGCGCCTCAAAGACCTTTAAAAATATATTTTTAAAGAATTTTTAAAATCTAAAATCAACTAATCTCTAGCTACCGATACGGTCTAGCGGCTACCGGCCCTTCAGATACCGACACGATCTAACAGCTATCGTCAAGATTTAACAGCTACTGGGCCTCGAGCTATCGATATGATCTGACAGCTACCGACATTATCTAACCGTTACCGACACTATCTACCAGTTACCCGCTCTATATAACAGCTACCGACACGATCTATCAGTTACTCATACGATCTAAAAGCTACCAACACGATCTAACAGTTACCCATACGATCTAACAGCATGATCCATCATAATCCATTGCCACGTTCCTCTCCTAGAGGTTTTGAATCTGTTTCCTATTTTGCAGATAGCGTGAATGGAAAAATGAAATTTACTTTTACTTCACAATTAAAGTTTTAATAGTAAATTTTTTTATCAACATATAAATCTCTTTGAAAATTGTTAGTAATTTTAGTAAATATTATTTTATATGTTTATCTTATTTCTTATATTGCTACGTATTTAGAGTATATATGGTAATATCGTTCCGAAGAACTTTATAGGACTTTTATGTCAAAAATTATGTTATACTATATTAAATTTTTTTATTATGTATTGTATATATTTCATGTATATGTTTTATGAAGATATTTGTCAATGTAAAATTTCTTGAAATTTAGATAAATCCGCGCTTATGACCAGTAATTAGTATATCTCATATCGAGGTCTAATGATCATGCCGGGTTGTGTTACTTTTAAATTGTTTAATTGTAAAGTTATTATTATCTATATGCATAAAATTGAAAGTTGTGCTTCCGTCCGTTATTATCTCAGCACGTAGAAACCGACTTCTTTGTTTATACTATAATTATTATAAAACATCAAAAAGGAAAACGCCAAACATAAAATTGTATAACAATTTGCAAATTAAGTTTCTTTACATTTATTATACGCGAAGAATAGGTAAATAGTTACTAACTGACAAAAATACACTTTTTTCACTATAATACTGATTGGGATGTAAATGTAGTAAAAATATATGAAATATGAATTTATAAGAACGTTGAGTGGAGACCA
>OX578143.1:85004902-85089902 GCA_951213105.1 Amaurobius ferox
CTTAGATGTAAAAATAATTGTAAAATATATTACTAATTTGAATGAACGATTGCACGTACGTAAGTTGCTGGAAATGTAATTGGCCAGGGAATTTTTAAATGCAAAGTGCAATTAATTTTGATATTTGTTTACCATATTTAAATTAGGAAATATTTTTATTTATTTTCCAATAACATTTAAAATTTTTCAATTTAATAATAAAATATTTAAAATTAAAATAATTTAAAAGTATAAAAGCATTAAAACTTTACCCGTTTTTAAATTTTTAAGAAAATTTACTTGAAACTATCACGTCGTAGAACCCCAAGGGTTCCGCAGAACAAACACATCTTGAAAAACGCTGCATTATCCTACGTGTGTCGAAAAAGCAACATTGCTCCCACAAACTGAAAAATGTCAAGCAAATTTCCTTAAAATGTTACAAATTTTGCATTTTAAAATGACAAATATTTTATTATTTCCCCCTTTCAAATAATCTTCAAATTTCGTTACGGATTATTGTACTATATAAGAATTGAATATTATACGGATTCTACACATATATTTTCTACGAAATTAGAATCGCTTCATTCAAATAATAAATTATATGCATGTGTGTCGAACAGTTCTTTAACTAATTTCAAACAATCCGTATGCAGTACACAAAGTTTTTAAATACATGTATTTTAATAGTATTACTTGAAAACCACATTAGTCGGATTGTTATTTGATTTATAAATAATCAAACCAGTGTTTGAAATACTACTGTATATTTTGATAAGTTTCTCATACGCAATCTGATATGCAATCAAATTATGAACAATATTCTTTATTAAACAATTCGTCTTTCCCATCCAATTGCACGTGTAGCGAGAATAAACCAGAACTGGCGATAAAGCGACGTTTGGCGTGTGGCATGAGAGATTACTTCTGAAATTGTTGAATCGGTATACACTCTGGCTTATCGCATCTGGGCATTCGACGCCTTATACAAAGGCTTTATTCCTACTCACATGCAAAATCTTCATCAACATGCAATTGATGTTTAATTAACATTCCGTGAAATAAATGCCTATTGACGAAATTCTTGGACGTCAAAATACAAAACTATCAGAAAAAGTAACTTCTCTCGTGAATGGAACGAACTAGATCCACGACAATGATGTCGACAGAGTAGATGCTGTGAGACCAGAAATAGATCTCACATGTGTTTTGGTGAGACAAGTCTATGCCAGTTATTTATTGATTCGAAACTTCGGACAATACTGCCAGTCTGAGTGGCGCCGAGGTTTACAGCAAACCATAAATTTAGGAGTGTCAAGACAGAGGGGGACCCTTACGAGGATGTCAAGTTGCGGCATTGGTTCAATGATTAACCAATGGGGAAACTTCTTGTTACGTCACACTGAATGCTGCAAATGAAAGCAAAAGGGGAGTGACACCCCCAAGGGAAAAAGGGAACCACAACTTGTGACCGAAGAAGGACGTGAGAAAGAGACAGACAAGAAAACTGGGAGACGAAGATTTGATTTACAACACTCTACAAGTCTGTATTCACAGTGATTACAGACTTGTAGAGGTTCCAAAATAATGGAGAGCTATTGATGTGTGAGTGCAATCAGAGTACGAGAAGGAGCCACACACCGATAGTTATGGCGAGTACAAATTACTGATGCCAGCATTTTGATATATGATCATAGTCCAAGACAGCCTTAAATGTATGTGTTCCTCAAATAACTTGTCTAGAAATGTTTAGGCAAATTTAGTGGTCTCACGTGTTCCCTCCCCAAAACTAATAATTAATTGTGTAATGAATTAATAAGTGTTGAGTTGTTAATAAATGTTTTATTGTTAAAGTTTAAATGGTGCAGTCCATGAGTATTATAATAATTCATAATTCCTTTACAGGACTCACTCAAAAGTAAATAAATGGAGAGTTATTGCGAACACAACGTAGTAGTAATAATAATGTTAATCATAATTTAAGTTCATTTTTTTTCCATTAGTTTCCACAGATGCATAATATTGCATATGCAAAAGCAAGCCTGTAGGATGGCATTTACTACTTTTTAAATTGTATGTAATATTTGTAAAGAAATTATTTGAAGAACGTGTAATATTAATATTGCAGGGACGGTTCATGCAAGCGTTCTAAAGTTTGTGTTATTTGTTTTTTAATGAAACACTACGCATGAAATGATTATGTATTTACCAGTCTTGAAGGTCTTAATTTTTTAATAAAATTAAAAAAAATATATTTGAAAATTAAGAGGGGGGAGGGAGAATCCGAACATGTAACTGCTTATAAATATGAAAAGGTTCCAGTATTTACTAATTGAAATAATCGTATCAAATTTTGTTCGAAACGCTCCATTCGTGCATGAGATATAAAATATATAAACTCACACACGCACTGACATACATATACACATACAGACATCACCTCAAAGACGTCCGATTCGACTTCAGCGATGCTTAAAACTTGATCTTTCGTCGAAAAGTCATATTCGAATTTTCGACCTCATTAGAATTCTTTCCCTATACTATGTCTGTAGGGAAAGTGATATAATTTACTTTTAAATTAAAACCAAGGGCTCTTCATACGGCTTGAGTACTGTCATCTTCCTGAAAATATAACCTGAACGAAGCAAATCAATCTCTGGCTTTCATAATTATAGACGCCATGTGGAATCCTGGATACAAGTCCAGTATATGCATTCATGTACGTAGTACGTATCTCAGAACTAAATTTAAATTGTACATCCTGAAAAAAAAATGTTCGCATGTGCTTATAAAGAACAGAATAGTACAAAAAAAACCAGTATAATATAATCTTGAGCTGAAACAAATCATCCAGAAAATTATTGTAGTTACATTTTTTACATAACAAGATATCTTCTGATTGTATACAGATTTATTCGCTCTGCAGGAGAACTGGGTGTATATTTGTAACAATGTGCAATAACAGTGTTCAATGTAACAATTTACGTTTATGTAGAGGGGTACGAAAGCTATATCACTTCTCGTTAGAAGAGTCAATTATAAAATTGTAGAGCGTTGCAAAATTAGTACAACGCTTATGCGTTCCCACAAAAAATGGAAGGGAACCTTGAAAACAAGTCGGTGCACTTTATCTCCTACAGTCCCGTCTCCAAAAATGAAGTAGAATGCAATCAATTTTTTTGTATACTCAAAGTACATAATGTTCACAGTCAACAATGATGCATGATTGCACAAGGTAGATAGATAGTTCAATGTGTTTTACAATGCACACACGTTTTTACATGCAAATTAATAAAATTATCTCTTTTTAAATCGTTATTTAGAGCGTCATTTAATATCTTTCGCGAACGGACCAAAATATTTAGTACTTATTTTCAACACCCTAAAGCTGTTTCATTGACTTTTCTCTATATCTGATATGAAGTGGAATATCCCCTGTACCCCGGTAGAAAATGGGTTAATCCCCCTAAGGTTGTATCACAGAGGTTTCCTATGTATCATCTAAAAAATACTTAAAAATACTCTTCGAGTTTTTTTGCCTGGTTTATGGCTTTTCCTGCAAGAGTATGACTTTTCTTGAACGAATGTGACTTTGCTCGGAACCTTGTATCATGACACCCTGTGCTAGTATACGTATGCATGTATGGAATAGATATCATACGTACTTTTGGCTTCACATATAGAGGAACCGTGTTTGATTTCTAAGTATAGATGGAAATCTCTGAGTATGCATTAAATGCCTGCAATGCTTTGAAATGTATTTTACTCTACGTATTTATTCATGTGTATTCGTATTTGTATTCCATGCATTTGTATTTGTATTCTATATATTCGTATTCGTATTCTATGTATTCGTATTCTATGTATTCGTATTCCATGTATTCGTATTTGTATTCTATGTATTTGTATTTGCACTCTATGTATTCGTATTTGTATTCTATGTATTCGTATTCGTATTCTATATATTCGTATTCTATGTATTCGTTTCTATGTATGCGTATTTGTATTCTATGTATTCGTATTTGTATGCTATGTATTCGTATTTGTATTCTATGTATTCGTATTTGTATTCCATATATTCGTATTCTATGTATTCGTATTCTATATATTCGTATTTGTATTCTATGTATTCGTATTCGTATTCTATATATTCGTATTCCATGTATTCGTATTCTATGCATTCGTATTTGTATTCTATGTATTCGTATTTGCATTCTATATATTCGTATTTGTATTCTATGCATTTGCATTCGTATTCTATATATTCGTATTCTGTGTATTCGTATTCTATGTATTCGTATTTGCATTCTATGTATTCGTATTCGTATTCTATATATTCGTATTCTATGTATTCGTATTCTATGTATTCGTATTCTATGTATTCGTATTCGTACTCTATGTATTCGTATTCTATGTATTCGTATACTATATATTCCTTCTGCCAAAATCTCGAATTTTAATTTTTAACACTTTGTATTTAGGCAAAGCAATGAGTGATACTACCTTTCACTCAATAGAAAGTGTAGTCTTTCTTGCTAAGTATTTTACACTTTACAAATTATTCTCACTGAAAATGAATTTGTTACAATCATTTTCACCGCAACTTCATTACGCAAAACACTTTTTAACTTATTTTTATTCAAGCGAGGTACTTCAAGTATCGTTTCAACTCATCAATTGAAAAATTCAACCCAAATTTCGCTACTCTAATGAGATTAGAAACATAATAGAATACCGGAAAAAACTCTCCAGAAATCCTTCATATTATTTCTCCCGTTTTGGGAGAATTACATCAAAAAGATTTACATAACCGATCCTAATCAATCTCATTAGGAACACAATCTTAGCCTAAGGCAACGTTGTTATCGTCCGTAATTAATAGATTAATTAGTTAATTAAGAACTCAGTGAAAATTTCACTGGCCTTTAGGTATGTATGAAGAGCACTTGAGGGATGTTTGGGAGACGTTTTTCCTGCCCGCAATGTTTGTGAAGGACGCGGTTTTTGAAAAGTGTCGTAAAATATGTGGTTATCCGCAAAAGTTAAATTGGTGTTTCTGTTTTGAAATGTCGAAAGGAAGAAAGGATTAGTTTATTTACACCATGTTGGTTCTTTACGAAGTTTAAGTCATTGTTTAAAGTAAGTGTGTTTTACTTTCCACCCGCGGAGAGTAGTGGACAGCATGGGCGATACTGATTGTGATCTGTACCACTTTTCTTGATAGTGCTTTTAGCAGCAGATAGATATGCTTTTAGCAGCAGATAGATATGCTTTTAGCAGCTGATAGATATGCTTTTAGCAGTAGATAGATATGCTTTTAGCAGTAGCAGCTTTTACCAGTAGATATATATGCTTTTAGCAGTAGTAGGTTTTAGCAGTAGATATATGCTTTTAGCAGTAGTAGCTTTTAGAAGTAGATAGATATACTTTTAGCAGAAGTAGTTTTTAGCAATAAATATATATGCTTTTAGCAGTAGTATCTTTTAGCAGTAGATATATATATTATTAGCTGTAGTATATTTTAGCAGTAGACAGGTATGCTTTTAGCAGTAGTGGCTTCTAGTAGTAGAAAAAGCATTAAGCATTTTTTTTTTTTACTTTATCCGATGTAGCCTAATAAAAGTATGGTGATCGTACTATAATCAGAAATCAACTTTTCACCGTAACTATATCGGCAGCAGCAGCGTCAAGAGAAAATAATTTTAAGAGGAGTTTTGGTAACCAAATGTTTTTTTTCCCCTTTGTCCAAATATCATTTCTTCGAACATCAATGGGTTTCAATGGGTTCTTGGGAGGAGTTATGACACTCTAAATCTCCCCTTGACCACGCCAATGATAGTGGAGTCCATAGGTTTCAGAAAAAAATTCCGGTCCCAGTGTGTATGTTTGTTTGTTTGTGTGTGTGTGTGTTTATGTGTGTGTGTTTATGTGTGTGCATGTGTGTGTGTGTGTGTTTTATGTGTGTGTGTGCACCAAATCGTTGGTTCTTTATCTTAAAAATAACTGACCAAAATATTAGGTGGCAAGTTTCAAACATTATGTGGATGTGAAGGCAGAAAAAATTTCCTAAAAATTGTATACAGTTTAGCTGCACAATGGGATCTTGTCAGAATCGTTGGCCTTTCCTAATCACGAAAAACACTAAACCAAATTGGACTAAATATAAACGATATACTATGTATAATGTCTAGATGTAAATACAGTAAAAGAAATCCGAAAATGCAAACAGTTTAGCTATATATATCGGGATCTTCTCAAAATCGAATCGCTGGCCCTTCGTAATCACGAAAACTGCTGAATCAATTTAAACTAAATTTAAGTGATATACTGCGTATAATGTGTAGATGTGAATGCAGTAAATAAAATCCGAAAAATGTATATAGTTCAGCAATAAAACTAAATTTTGTCAAAATATGTGACCCAGTGTAATCTTAAAACAGCTATTTCGATCAATTTTGAGTAATACACTGTATAACATGTGCAGATGTAGATTCAGAAAGAAAAGTTAAAATGTATATTGTTTGCCTCAGAGGTCGAATAGCCAGTTTTTTTTGTTTTTGTTTTTTTGCTTAGAAAGTCTCGAGGTTGCCTCGATTATCTAGTTTCAATTTTTATTTCATGTTCTGTATATTTTTAAATAAATACTCCTAATTCATATTTGTATTTCTTTTCTTCATGAGCTGTAATTGATATACATCTATGTTATAAAATTGTATTCAAATCTGAAATTTAAAATCACTGTAAACACTAAAAACTAACTAAATAAGTAATAATTCAATGTTTACATTAATAAAATATCTGATGTGGGCAGCACATAACTTTCCTTATATAATCAAATGAATTTACTACTTTTACAGTAAATAAATAGATTATTATTATAGTAGATATTTATATTTTTTCCAAGATATTGAATTTTCGTCAATGAATCGTCAGTTTCATTGATTTAGCGTCATTTTTATCCATTTGGCGAGTTTTTCGTCAATTTAGCAACATTGAAGAAAGTCGCCAAGTTGGCGACATCCCACCAAATTCATCGCCAAAATCTCGCCAAGTGTTATGGACAGAAAAATAAGTTATTCTTACAGCAAATAAATGAATATTGGCGTTCAAATACAAAAGTATTACTCAAAGTATATTTTTTCATGAATGGGACGAGCTAGATCCACGAGAATGATGGCACAAATTTATCGCATGATATTACATATGAAAAGGGAACATGTTTCTCAATGGAAAATATTTTCTTTTAATTATATTATATGATTTTTTGATAATTTTTTTTAAATGTGCAATATCTCGAGAACGGTCCATGTTAGCGTTCTAAAATTTATGTCAATCGTTTTCTAATGAAAAATTACATAAGAAATGTCTATTTGCGTAACTTTATTAGAGGTTTTGATTTTTGACGATTTTTTCAAAATTTTACTCGAAAATTTGGGGGGTTTTGAACATTCGATTGCATATAAAAACGATTGGCTTCCAGTGTTTACGGATTGTAATTTTTGTACCAAATTTTATTCGAATCGGTCCATTCGTTCGGCAGTTATCGTCTCCACAGACTCACTGAAACACACACACACACACGCACTCTCCCTCTCTCTCACACACACACACACAGACATCACTTCGAAAATGTTCGATTCGTGATCAGAGATGCTTGAAACGTGCTCTCCCGTCGAAAACTCGAATTCGAATTTTCGACCCCGTCACAATACTTTCCTTATACATTATTGTATATAACTAAAGTAATAATTATTTTTATAAAGTACATTTAACCTATCGTGTTGAATCTGCATTTACTCTTGGAACTGCAGAAGAGTTCCTGGGATTCCTAAGAAATCCCCGTAAGAACCCAATAACTTTGTAAGTAAAGATCCATAAGTATACACATTAACTTTAACTATAGTAAAGTAGCCATATCAGATCGAATAAAAGGCAATCGCCCCTAGCGGAGAATTAAAAATGTTAGAATTAAGAATTCGGCATTAAAGCAAAATAGGCGAAAACAGCTGATTACAAATATTACAGCAGTCTAATTAGCAGGAATCTACAATAAAACTGATTCAGCATGCATTTATAGGACACAATATGGCTATTGACTTATTGATTATTTTCTGGAATGCTAAATTAAATAACACTTAACTCCATAGGAATATAATGGATAGCCTGTTCAAAACTCCTTCTGTCAGCAATAATGCACATTTGAATTCCAGAAAAACGATGACCGCGCGGACTTTAACAAGCATTGCAAGTGTCACCGTATTACTATGGTAGGGTTCACTCGGATTGGCATTGTTTGGATATACCAACCAGATACTAGCTAACCACATTACTACATATTCGCATAGTGCAATATTCCTCGTGGAAGGGTTTCCAAAGAAAGGCAAGCAGCTAATAACGTAACAATTTATTAACAAGTAACTTCAACTAAAACATAATGAATTTACATTATGGTATGCCTGCGTGGCTTTGAGAGCTGTGACTACCATGGCATATACAGTTCAGCAACTTAAATCCACTCATAGAGAGCTAGTATTTGGAAACGTGAAACTTGAAATTCTAAAGTTGAAAATGGAGTCGTGGTGATTGCAGGACATTAAATCCTTTGCCTCAGACAAAGACAACAACTGCATTGACTAGTCAAGTCGGCAAACTGTGTAGTCAAGCAGTAAAGGCAGGCACCACATTACAGTCCCCGATGATGCGACTTTCTGACAGGAATTTACTGCTTTCCATATAAGCGTTTTGTGAATTTTTGATATTGATTCCTACTAATTAGACACTACCCTTCAACTTTGTAATCGGATTTTATTTATCTGTCTTGCTTTGTTAACGAGTTTGTTATTCTATTTTTTAAATTATCCGCTGCACTACTTTATGGCACATGGTCACTTCACTGCAGATAAATCTAATTTGTACACTCATGGACATTTCCTTACAAAGTTTTTGGGGGCACTAATGGCTTTCCTAGAATCCTGTATACTATACGGGCACTTTCTTTTGATTTAATATGTTCTCAGAAGTTACAAATCACTAAAATATTGATTTCGTTTCAAAAATTATGCAACTTAAACATTTTTTAACAGTAGCGTCGACTACAGTTCAAGAACGGTTTTAAATAATTACTTTTAAATCAGAGCATTCCAAAGTCGTTTCTCCTGATTTTTTAATGCAACATAAAAATCCGGGTCAAATTTAAAAATCGAGCGAAAACTGAAAAATGGCAAAATAAATACGCTATTCATTTTCCCTTTCTAATTCGGAAACTCGGGAGAATTTGCATCACTGCATCAAAAACATTCACAATTGATACTAATCAATATCATTAGGAACAAAATATCAGCCACGGAAAATGTTGGTATCTTTCCTAATTAACTGATTAATTCGTTAATTATCAATTCAGTGGTCTTTGGTTATATATAGGAAGCACTTGAGACATGTTTCAACAAGTATTTCTATGCTATTCACGATTTTTGTTGGTTTAGCTTAATGCTATGTATTATATAAAGAAACTTTTGTCTTATTAAGAATTACACTGTTGTACTTTAATAAATCTGTAAATTAATTGGAGTGTGGCCCAACTCGACTTTCTCATAACAGAATTAATTTTTCTTTTCTCAAATTTTACAAGATTTTTTTTTGAAAAATCGGAATTGTGGATTTAAATTATTACAACTATAGTGTGTTACCATTCCACATAAAGTGCTTGAGAAAATATTTCGATTGATATCATGCTTGACAAGTCACCACCGGGGGGTAACTCCCCCCATGGGGAGGGCTAAAGACGTCACGAACAAACAAAATTGTATCGCGACTATTTTTCACAACAATGATTGAAACCATCAAGTATCGTGATTATTGAGCCCTAAATAAACCGTTTTATGCATGATTATGTGAAATTTTATCCTATGCTGCCATATTAAATAAATGTAAAATTCCGAAAATTTCGCTTGAATTTAAAAATATTCTATATAGTTCTAGATTTTTTCTATAACAAAGCCGTATATAAAGTATTGTGAAAATCTATTAATATTTGCGGCAGCTATTGCGAACACAAAAAATCCACTCCAAAATCCAAAAATAGGCAAAGCATGTTCAGTTGGTCTTAAAGCATATATTGGCATCAAAATTTCGAAATCGAAAATTTTATGTGTAAACAATTCTTTCTCAATACTACGTATGAAAAATTAAAAATGCATTGCTCACTAAGAGCTGCAAGTGCAGAAATGCCTCTATGGCACACTGCTTTTGAGAAGATTTTCTTCCCCATTCAACGTGCTGTTATCAGTTTCAACATTTATTTGAATCTAATCTATCAGACTGAATTTGGTTTATATATTGTAGAGAAGTATTATGTGTAAATGAAGAAAGCATGTTTGTAAATAATTTATTGCGAATATGTGTTCTCGAAATTTTATAAAAGTTCATGTTGTTGTTTTTTTTATCGAAAGAGAGTGATATTTTTTTATTTTTTTTTAATTAAGATATATACAGTTATGGGATAGTTTTAAAATTCTACTACAAATTAGCTCAAAAGGGGGGATCTATCTGTTTGACTCGTGGGGTATTGCGAACTTGAGAATGGAACTTGGAAAAAGACAATTATAACATCGCAATACAAAACAATGTTCCCCAGTTTCCAAATGATCTGGGAGTTGAAAAGCTGGCCAGTTAGGAGATCCAGGGTTCGAATCCTGGTTGGAGCTGCAAGGAACTTTACAATGGTGCCGGAACAAATCAACCTTGTAGGTTATTGCAAAGGTGTCGGAGATCTGAAGACCGTGCGACTCACATAGTGTGTTTAGAGTAGCTAACTGCACGGCCGGGAAAGTTGAGGATCTGAAGATCCCAGATCGTGCGGCTCACATAGTGGGTTTAGAGTAGCTAATTGCACGGCCGGGAAAGTCGGGAATCTGAAAGTGACCCTAGCACGACTCGTGCGGATTCAGTGGATTCTGGAAGATTGATCGCAGATTTCAAATTGAGAGGATAGCAATCAAGCAGGATACTAACATGGGTAAAAATAGTAGTAACAGGAGGCTAACCTGAGGTAAAAATAGCAGGAGTTGGTCAGTCAGATTATCAGTTGCCAGCCAATCTTATATTAGAAGGTAGAGAATGCAGAGTCCACTTCGACGATAAGAGCTTGCAATTTCGTCCCAATAGCTCAATGGTAGATAGTTAGCGGGTCAGTTCGGAGATCCAGGTTTCGATTCCCGGTTGGGACTACAAGGTTCTTTACAACTAGTGTCGCTTAAAGTCGACAATGTAGTAAAATGGTACAATTATTGTAACCAGTAAATACTGAAGCCATATCTTGCATAATACTGTTTGTTTGCTGTGTGTTCGGTCGTCTGTCTGTAGACAGCGCAGCGATCAACAGCTAATTGTAGTTTGGGGCAGAATACTTCGACGGAATCTTTTAAAGATTCGAATTAGTTATGAATTTAAAAGTCGAAATTAGGCCGAAGTTTTCCATTTTCAAATCAGATACCGAGCGCAAAAGATAGACGACGATCAATGAATCAGACATCTGTAGTGGCAGGAACTGTGGTTTGAAATGCAAAATTCTACATTTCTTAACTTTAGAAATATCCTTTTAATTTTTTATAAATCTACGATTATTATAAGTAATCTATAGAAAATCACTAGAATCGGACATAATCTTTTGAAGATATGTATCATTTAAAATTTTTATTTTATTCATCTGGCCCAAAAAAATTTCTTTTTTTCGAAATTGTGTTATATCAACTGATGTGCTGATAAATGCGAAATTTCTGGCTCATGTAAGAATATGTAACGCTAGGTTTCTCCACCTTGTTTTAGTTTGGGCTTTCAGGGTTGCTATGGTTGCAGATGTGGGATTAATTCTATTTAATTGAGTGGTGTTACGTGTAATATTTACGTTCCGATGTCTTTTTCAAATGTTTGCATCTCAAATGCCAGGCAAAATCTAGTATTTGTGGTAAATGATTTAAACGCAGACGAATATACTACACCTCTCATATTTAATTTTTTAATCGCAAAGAAATCAGAACTTTTATTCATGTTAAAAAAATAGTTTTCTCATACTCAATTTTTCATGAGAAAACGAAAGCCATTCGTTAGAGAATGCTGGAAGGAACTGTTTTCAAGATATGATATATTTTTCGAATAAATTTATCATAAAATTAAATATGTATTAAGTATCATTTAAAAATTTGCTTCCCATGTGCAATATTATATAAGTTCATTGTTATTCCTTCTCGTGTATTTAGAACTTTTTATTCAAGAGAAATGACACCAGTTTCAATATCAACTAATTAGTTAAATTCAATTTATTTCATTTGATTTTAAATAAATACCAATGTTATTTTGTTTTGAATTTTATACGTCCGTATAAAAAAACAGTTTTTAAAAAACCGAAAATTTTGTTGTGGCACAAATTTTTTATTGTGAGCTTAAATGTGGCTGGAATTAAATGTTCTTAAATGTAACAAAATAATTTGTCACGCTGTGAAGGGAATGCCATATGCTGTCAATATCAGAGATTTGGTGGTAAAATTTTGGCCATACTATTGCTTTTACCACGAGGTTAAAACATATGTTTCTCAGAACCTATTATAGACAGAAATTAAATGTTCACTGATATATGTACATTTAACATCAACTTCAGGAGGAGAATAGGTGAAGGAGGGATTTACTAGGAATTTTCATTTCTGCTCTTTCATCTTTCGGTTCAAAAATTTGCATTGTACTTGAAACATCTATTTCTCAAAGTTGGTTAAATAGAGCATAGATGATGACTGATATGAATTAAACATAAAATTTTGAAAGAGTTAGAGTGGTTTACAATGGGTGTTCAATTATTTTCCACTGCTGCCCGTTTAAAAGTTTATCTTGAAACATCTATTTCCTAAAATTGTCTAGACACAACATAGTTGATGTCTTTTATCAATTCATCATCAAATTCTTGAAGAGGTGGAGATTCTCTAAGGATTTCAATTTCCGTTATTTTTTTTCACTTCCGGTTCAACAATTTTGAGACATATATTTCTTAGGGTTGCCCATAGGATCGTGCTTAGATGATGAGTGATATTGATTTATCATCGAATTCCAGAGGGTGCTGGTGGGTTCACAAGGGTTTCCATTTCCTGTTCTGGAGATGCCTGATTTTTCCGAACATCCGCATGGCTGGTTGTACGAAGTAAATGTGCAAATGCGAATAAAAGTGCTTATTATTTCTGTCAAAAAGGAAGTGTACACATCACTTTCCACCATATTAAAGCTCCCTCATAAATTTCTTGTTTTTAACACTTTACAACGTAGTTGAAAAGTGTTTATGACTTTGTTCATTCTGTCTGTCTGTCTGTCTGTTTGTCTGTCTGTCCGTTAGCACGATAACTGCCGTAAAAATGACTTTATCAAAATGAAATTTTAGTATGTTGTTCAGACAGTCTGTAGGACCTATGGGAATATAAATAAATAATATCACCCAATTAGTTTTTTATTGAACCCGGGTTGAAAAAATGAAATACATTGAACCCTATGGGACCTAATTTTTCAAACATTTTTTAAGCAAATTTAAAATTCACAAATTGCTTCGAAATTTTTAGGAAATATTCACATTATTCCATAAAATATATATAAAAAAATTTCAGTAAAATATATTAAGTAGTTTTTTAATTAAAAATTATTTAATATAGGGAAAAAAACAAGTTTAATTAAATTCTGACTTTTGGAATATCCTCCAGAAAGAAAAGAGAGATATATTATATAATAAATATCTTTCCAAGAGCTTGATCATTTATATATGAGAGAAACTTCACATTTTAAAATAAATTTGGTAGATAACAATTTTTCAATTTTTTTTAAAATTTTATATAACTCTTCATGATATACTTATTTAATGGCATTTTTAATGCACTTTTCTACGTCCTAGAGCGTTAATATTTAGTTAAATTTGTTGAACATTTTATTCTACAAAAATTTGATGGATCTTTAAATATAGATCATACGTTTTTTTCGAAATGGCCTGCAAATAATCCCCGTTCACTTCTATAAATCATTGTTTTAATATTGTTAAAAATTCTGATGTGGGCAGCACATGTGTTTCCCCGCAGACTCATATTCAAGTTCTCTTTATTTCGTCAATAATAATTTGAGTTTATCTGCACAAAATAACAACCATAAGTATTTTAAATGAGATTGAATTTGCACGTTAAACTTAAATTTGGTTCTCATTTGATAGCTGGACTTATTGTCAAAGGTGGCGTAGCGAAAACGCGAAAAAACTAGAATATCTCAAGAACGGCTAGTCCTAGAGTAATGGGGTTAGTCTTATTCTTTTTGTTGTCAAAAATCACGTATAAAATAGGAATTTAATTGATATAATTGAGCCCACGTAGTCTTTTATTTTTATATATAGCGATTTTTGCGGGCCATTTCGCAAATATAGCCCGTTCCTTTTTCCCGAATCGTACTAAAATAACCTACAAATGATTTATATACCAAATTTTGTTAAATTTGGTATATAAATCACTTGTAGGTTATTGAAATATTATGCACCAAAATTTGTTAAATTTGTTCCATTGATATTTAGCTAGAATGGATAAAGGCAATTTTTGATAAAGGTAATTATACATAATGTATAAGGAAAGTATTATGACGGGGTCGAAAATTCGAATTCGAGTTTTCGACGGGAGAGCACGTTTCAAGCAACCCTGATCACGAATCAAACATTTTTGAGGTGATGTCTGTGTGTGTGTGTGAAAGTATGTATGTGTGTGTGTGTGTGTGTGTGTGTCAGTGAGACTGTGGAGACGATAACTGACAAACGAATGGACCGATTCGAACGAAATTTGGTACAAAAATCACAATTCATAAACACTGGAGGTTTATTGTTTTTATACGCAATCGAATGTTCAGAATCCCGCTAAATTTTCGAGTGAAATTTTGAAAAAATCGTCAAAAAATCAAAGCCGCTAATAAAGTTACGCAAATAGACATTTATTATGTAATTTTTCATTAGAAAACGATTGACATAAATTATAGAATGCTAACATGAACCGTACTCGAGATATTGCACATTTTTCAAAAAAAAATATCAAAAAGTCATATAAAATAAAAAAAATATTTCCTATTGAGAAACATGTTCACTTTTCATCTGTAATACCATGCGATAAATTTAGTGACATCATTCTCGTGAAACTAGCTCGTTCCATTCATGAAAAAGATACTTTGAGTAATACTTTTATATTTGAACGCCAATAGTCATTTATCTGCTGTAGAAATAACTTATTTCTCCATCCATAACGCTTGGCGAGATTTTGGCGGCGAATTGGGCGGAATGTCGCCAACTTGGCGACATTTTTAATTATTGTCAAATTAACAAAAATGTCGCCAAATGGATAAAAATGACGCTAAATCAATGAAAATGACGACAAATTGAAGAAAATTCAATATCTTGGAAAGAATATAAGTATCTACTATAAGAATAACATTTTTTTTAACTGTAAAAGTAGTAAATTCATTGCATTATATAAAGAGAGTCATGTGTTGCCCACATCAGATTTTTTTAAAGTTTAAAATGTTTTAAAACAATTGTGCAGTATGTTAATATAGTTATATTTTAGGAACTCGCACAAAGAATAAATGGTGGGTTATAATGTGGCAACGATGTACGGCTATACAGATTTACGCGCAATTTAAGAATGATAATTTAAGTCAACCCCAAGACATAATTATTTGTTATAAAGGATATATCTGCGATGGTAACTTTCTTTCACCACACTTATTTCTTAAGGTATATTATATTTTGGATACATTCGATTTTTTTCCTGCATTTACCTGAATAAACCAACACAGTTACATGCAATGAGAGTAGAGCATTTGAGTTCTTTGCATGTGTTCGTTAAAATAATGTACCGCGATGATAAATGAAGTAAATATTATTGCTGAATATTTTTCAATCTGACAACCTTAAAAAATATTATTTAATTTAGTAGATAGTGCACTTCTTTCTCTTCATTATTTTTTGCTGTTTATAATTTCTGGATAAAGTACAATCGTACAGATTATGGATGTATCTTCATTTCGGAAGCAATGCAAATCATAATATATTACCCGAAGGATTTGTATTTCTGTTCACAGTAAATGTATCAGCTAGGTAGAAACATCAGTGGACCTGGTAGTAATTGAATCAAACGTTGGAAGAATAATTTTATTCAAATATTACTTTCATTCATAACTGTATTAATTATAATTATATTTTTGGTAGCTTAAATCAAATTTTCAATACAAGAGCAATTCTTTTGCGCGTAATAATGTTCAATTATACACATTTGCTACAATATGTTAGTCTCTTTCGTTCTGTTATTGGCAAGATCTAAGTATGCATTATATAATTTGAGTATAGCATTGTATAATATAGTTGCTAATTATGAATATTTATTGTGTCATATCATATTTTTTATTATCTCAAAGGAAAATCATATAAATATGAATATACCATAAAATAATAGAATCCTACTTAAAAAAACCACTAAATTGGTAAAGACAAAGTGTACAAAATATATCATTCATTTACTTTCACTTATATGCTTAAATAGGATAATTAAATTTTCAAGCTATCCTACTGGGATAATCAAAAATATAATTGGATGATGCAATATTTTGTTGACGTAACGACTTGGGATTAAAATTTGAAGTAAGTAATACTTTTTGACGTCATACATTCAATATCATAATGTGTTGTGACACCATAAATGTATTATCACACTCTTTTGTGTTGTGCTTGCTGTTATTATGTCATATCTTTTGTGCAATGTAATGTTTTAATCGTAAAAGAAACATCATTTTTGGCGGCCAGCATGTTCTTTCGAAAAAGCTCTTAACTTGCAATAGCTCTAACCCGCTGAGCGGCGGTAGTAGAGTAAACGTGGACGTACCAAAACACAAATCAACTGATATGATTGATCCGTGCAGTACTCAGCCGTGCTTTTGTTGCGTACCAAACTTCTACTCGGGCAAGTGGGAATAAGAAGCGTGGAACCTATCTTTCTATATGCAAGACGGGCAACAAGAAATAATGAATTCGACAATGCATTTACGACAATCAAATGTATTAATTGTTGCAAAATTTTAAAAAATACTTTTTTGCCAAATTTTGAAAAAAATTACCAACTTTATTAATGTATATAAAATAAATAAGAACATTAATCAAATTTAAAGCAACTCAATCAAACCTAAGTTTTCCTCTTCTTGTCACGAATAATTTTTCACCAAATTTGGTATCTGTAGGTTCCTTGGATTTTTTATTAGAGCAACAACAGACCCACAGACAGGTAGTCAATATATGTTGTAATTCAAGATAGACGATTTAAATGGAAGCAAGTGCATTGAAAATATATTTCATATTTGAACATTCTATATTAAATTCGAATTATCTTATAAATTTTCTTGAGGAAATTAAACAGTATTTTCGTTTTTACCTCCCATAGTAGTTTTAGATTATATCTCTCATATTATAGTGTTTTGACATTTTATGTAACCGTTCGAAACAATCAGTATTGTAACCATGAAAAACCTGCCGACAGAAGAATCCAAAATGGAATCTATGTACGTAGCCCTGTGTCCAGACTACATTTTAGTGTTTTAGTGTATTGGGTATACTTCGTTAGAGTTATTGTTTCTAAGACAATTTCATTAAACATTACAATTTTTAATGTCCTTCATCTTTATTTGAAGATGAATTACGAATCTATGTTAGAATACTTAAAGCCATACGTACCTTACAATCCAAATCTGCTTACGATAATATCGTAAAAAAGATGACATGAAAACTATGTGGATAGTAGAAACACTGTATATTATTAACATTATATATCGTTAAATTTAATAACAATATCTTAAAATATTTGTAATATGTATATTTACCCAAATGCCGTTTAAAAGCTTTATTCTTTTCGAAACTAAATTAACATCTCTAGTGGCAGCACCAGCTAGTTCTTCTGCTTTAAAGGAATGTACCGCCGCGTTGGCCACACTCGTACTTTAATTGAGTCAGAAGATTTTAATTATTCGGGAGTTTTAATGCTCTAATGGATGTATTATCTTTAAGATGACTCTAGATGGCTGTCTAATGAGTAGTCCAGTAGATGGCGCTGATGCAGCAGATGGTTGAACCTTCCGACAACGTGTATTCTCAAGCAATAACAAGATTTAAAATAACTGTTATTTACCTAGGAATACACTCAGTCAGAAGGTTAAAGATCCTCTTCATAGACTATAATATGAAAGAATTGACAATTTTGTCTTTAATAGTTGTGCAGGAAGTCACATATATGGTTAATATTTGATGAGAACTTTAGGATGTCTGATTACATTTTAACTTTATGCTAATTTTTACTTTATTATATGCCAATATTTATTATATGCTAATTTTTACTTTATTACATGCTAATTTTTCCTTTATATGATTTTTAATAATTTATTATACATTTAAAATACAATATAACCTTGATTTACTGATGAATTTTACTGAGGAATAGTTATAGGGAAAACATCAATTCTGGTAAAGTAAATTGCAAGAATAGGAACTACTCACCACAAATATAAATATTAGAACCATTTTAATTTAAAATCACAATACAACAGAAAATACAAAATATCGCATTCTGTAAATTGCGAAACTATTGAACATTATAAATGTCACTATATGTGGACATAATTTTGTAAATCATTTTGTCTATGAATATTTTGGTCTAGGCGTGATCTTCGTTACTTCCGTTTAACGTTTACTTCCATTATTTCAAAGATATATTCCTTCATTTCCAAAACAAAAACATTAGGAGCACTTCAGAGATTTAATTCTTATTGACTATTTTTTTAGTATTCTTCAGTTTGCTACTAAATAATTTAAGAGAAATATCATCAACTATTAAACAATTCGGAAATTGTATAGCCGACAAAACGTAAAGTGAAAAATCGCATGATGCAACTATTAAAGTATGCTGATTCAGTAATCTATCAATTTTTTTTATAGAAAATAGGTGCATTTTCTAAACCTAAGCAGACGAAAAAAATCGATACAATGTTAAAAACAGCACCTTTGGGTAAAAAGCAAATGATGGATCACCAAGCACTGTTCAATAAGTTTACAAGTTTAATTAAGACCATTTTTTGAACCTGTAACAGAAATTTACATCTAGAGGGGTGTGACAGATGTAACAAATTGTCAGCAATGAAAATGGTATATTTGAATCTTATAAGAAATAAAATTTTCGCAATATTAAAATTTGAGGGAGATTACGAAAATATTAAATGCGCACTTCACTGTAATTTTTACGCATTAAATTACCATGATTTTTTATTACATTTTATACATTTGATAAATTATTAAACTAATTTATGTATATATTTTATACAATAAAGGACCCCGCCGGCATTTTTAAAAACGACACTTTGACATATTAAAACATATTTTTGTATAAAAGTTGCATGTATTCAATTGAATCTAGGTCTAAATAAACATATTATGCATTTCGATTCCAATTATTAACAAAATAATCCGCAGTACAGAACATAATAGGTTCTTATATTAAACTCATATCATAGCAGTATATAAAATTCAAGACCTACTTTTGAAAAAGAGATGATAAAGCATTTAGATCGAATGTAAGTCAGAAGTATTTTCTTACCTTAACATTTAACTTTATACGCAAATAACTTTATACACAATGTGCACAAAATAGCATTTAAAAAAATGATTAAAATTAAGATTTTTTCAGTCGGTTGATAAAAAATTAACTAAATATTTTATTCATTTAAGCCGAATTAAAAATTAAAGCATTGTGTGTGTGTGTGTGCATTCGTGACTCACGTATGTAGACTTATTTATTTAAATTTTAGTCTTATTAAGCGAGTTATAAATATAAAAAAATAATTAAAACTATTTTGTTAAATTCGAAATCGGGAATCAATCACCGATTTTCGAGCCTAGTCTTGAGTTCTCGGATAATATGTTATAAGTTAAGCATTATTATATGTAATTCCAAAAATAGAGGATCAAAAAGTGATTAATGTCAGTTTTAAAACTTCAACTTATTTATAAAAATTGGCACATATTTAGTAGTCCATGATAATAAATTTCATTGTTTGCTTAAAGCATTAAGAAATAATTTAAATTGTTTGCTTAAAACAGTTAAAAATTATTGAAATAGCGTTTCTACTGTAACAATAAAAATAAACATATTTAATAAGTGATTAATTTTAGTTTTAAAACTTCAGTTTATTTATAAAAGTTTTTACATAACCATTTCTGTTGCATATTTAGTAGTCCGTGAAAATAAATTTCATTGTTTGCTTAATTGCTTAAAGCAATAAAAAATAATTTAAATTGTTTTTCTACTACAACAAAAATAAAAATAATTAAATATTTTTAATAAATATTATAAAACATATCTATATATAAAATATCTATATATAAAACATATTTATATATATCTATATATAAATATTTTAATATCACTAAAATAGTGTGAATACCATTCTTAGCGATTAAAATGATTACACAAAATTTAACATTCTAACTATACCATTTTTGTTATTAAACTCATAAATACATTCACATATCATGCATCACAAAAACACAAAAGTCAACATATGGGGAATAAAAGCATCACTATACATTTTCATGCATTCTCAATCAGAATCATTCACTATGCATTAGTTGTTAGCCACACGGTACTTAAATGTAACAGAAACATTTAAAACGATTATTGCAACCGATTTGATTTTTCAATATACGTTGATTAAAAACTATAGAAGTTAAAAAAAACATTAAAATAATAAAAGAAAAGGCCATCAGGATCCTTAAAATATATAAAATCAGTACATAAGGTTGACAGATGGATAACCTTCATAGTTACATTGAAGTGGCATATTCCCTATAACTGAGCATTGCATAAAAGGAAGAAAATAATCAAATGTGATAATCGCTCACCACACGTAGACCACATTTTGCTGTCACGTTCTTCAAACACAGGGCAGACGATGAGATAGATGATCTCATCAATGAACACAGAACTCTTTAAAGCAAATACTTTAAGATTTTTCCCATATAAACACTTACTATGAATCCAGTAAGATGCAGGATATTATTTTAGCACCCACCATCACCACTGTTAACAGAATTTTAAGCGCTCAGGATTACATAGAAGCAACGTTTTTTCTATGCAACGGTCCATTACGGGGTAAATGTCGTTTCAATTAAATTCTAAGCGTTTAAAATATTTTGTTTTACGGTAAATGGGACTAAAATAATGCATTTCGAATTAAATTATTCAACCAGAGAAATATAAAAGTATATGATGAATCACTGCATGATCGCGCTGAATCAGCACAGTTTCGCCTCTAAGAGAAAATAACTGATAAAAGCTAAACATTCAAACTTCACTCTCTGTCTCTCTCTTTCATTGCCTTCCATGTTGCGACTGCTTGTCCGCAATAAGAAAACAGCATGCACGCTGGGAGTTGAGATGGCAACCTTTTAATATGGAATGTGCACTTCTCATTTGTATTATTTTGATTTTACTGGTGATGAGAAATAAAGTAGATTTTGTCTTAACATGTCCTTCGGGTTAGCTGAGTATCTATTTACCTGAAGTTATTCTGATGCATGTTACAAGTAAGAGGTTCGTGTCGGACAGCACAGAGAGATCTCATCCCGGGCATGACTGACTTAATTTTTATTACAAGCCTTTGCGCATGTGATATCACGGGAATAGCAAAAACGAGCATTTTGCTTTCGGTAATCACTTTGGACGTCACTGAGGAAGGTGTGCACAGCACAATTACAAATCTGTGAGCAGATTATTTACGTCTGAATATTGACACTTCAAATTTTACTAACAAATTTTAATTGTAGTAATGGGAAAACGTGCTGTGTTTTGGCAACGATGCTCAAAATCCTCCCTGGTCCGTGGCATCACGAATGAAAAAATGCCAAGTTCGTCAACGTCAGGATAACAACTTTTTGATTGGTTGCCGGCCGATTGCCCAAATTCATGTTAAAGAACCTTGGGACAGCATATTTTTAGTGACCTTACATCAACCACTATAGTTGGTGGAAGCAGATCATTTATCTCATCACCTGCGCTGTGCTTGGTGAGCTGCAATGGATGATAAATTGTGAGCCAGGAAAAAGAAGAATGATCAGTTGCAAACATTTTGTTTCTACTACATTTCCAGTGTTATTTCTGAAAACTAGAATTACTTCTAAAAACGAGCAGTATTTGCATAGTATCAGAAATAGTATGAAGATATAGCAAGGACCTTGTTTTAGCAGGTTGACCTTGTTTTAGAAATTGCATATTGTAGAATTCCAATACCCCCACACCCGAATATATCTCCCTTTCGAAAGTTTTCATTCTCCCCCAAATTTCATGCTATTTTCATGCTTTTCGCCAAATTCTCTTTCTTTGAACTTCGTTGCAATGACATTCAAATTGATAAAGACATCCCGAGGATGAAGACATTTCCCGAAGAATAATTATGTAATATTTTTTCTATTTATTTGTAATATAGTATACATTTCAAATTAATCGTGTGAATTTGCTTACTACTAGGGACAGTATTATTTTTCTAAAATTGTGTAAACAAGGTAAAATTATTTATTTGCATCTAATCGTGTGTACACACAATTTTCCTTAATAAGAGGGAGGTATTATCTTAATCATCTGGAAATGCTATTTCTAGCTCATACAACATGAATTATAGGTATATTATTCTTAAAGTCATGCAATTTTGTGTTATATATTAAGTTATTACATCAAATAGCTCAACGTTTTGACGTGAATAGTTTTTATAGTTGGGGTATCCAGCTGAAATTGTAGCATTGCGAAAATGTAAATACTCTGGAAACTTATATATTTTAGAACCTAATAAATATTTATGGAAACAATGTTTACTTATTTTGGTACCATTTATGAATATATAAAAATAATTTCATTATTTTAATATTTTGAACTATTTTTTTTCTAATTTAAAAAAAAATATCATTGTCCAAGATAGTTTGCAGTTGATGGCGTTTATTTCACTCGAAATGTCTTCTAAAAATAAATGTAAACAGTGAAGGCCGAAAATATTCAGCCCAAAATCCAATTTTCAGATTAATATTTTTTTACAAAGCTTTCATAGTTTTGTAGTAATCTTTCTGTCAAATTGAGAGAGATTGAAAATTGTCCGATTTTCAAGATCCCAATGTTTATACCTGGAAATTTAAAAACACGCTAGTTATAACAGTGAATAAGTAAGTTATAGCTCTCTAAAAGCTCCACTAAGATATATAATTAAATCTCATATAGTATTTTAGTTTTTTTTTAAACATAGTGGTTTAAATGGCGATGAACTTTGCAGACTGAATATGCCTATTTCATTAAGATATTTCAGCGTAGAGGTCAAGAAATCAAAGCATGCAAAATTGTTAGACTTTATGCAAACGGCGTTCAATTTAAAACCTGCATTAGAATTTGTAAAATCTACTCTTCGGGATAGAACATTTGTAGGCTTGATATTTGGCTCTTAACCTTGAAAATTAAGTTATCTTAATTATGTGCTTCAATTTAGCTTCCTTAAGCCACCATTCTCTGTAAACGAAACAAATGAAACTGAAAACAACAAATAAATTTATTAAACATTTATAACTCTATTTTACAAGACCGTTTTTACTCAAAACCTTTTCGACTCCATCGGATTGGAGCCACCGGCGACTTTTTAGAATAGCCGTAATGGAAATGACTGCTGCTTGTGAGAATACAAATTCTTTGCACTTTCTTGTATTTACTAACACTCTGCTTCTGCAAAGAACGTTTAAAGAATTTGTAAAAAAAAAAGTCTTATTAAGAGCGTAGACAGAACAGAATTTAATATTTCACGCGGAATAACACATTAGATTTATATGTATATAAAATGTCTAACCATTTCATTTAGTTAAATGTGTGATATAATTATAAGAATGTTACTATTTTTATCGTAGTAAAGAGGACAAACCATATGATGAGATTAGAGAACCACTCATCAGCTGGGCCCATGAGAGTTACCCGAGAGGTTTCTATCTACACAGCGCCTGAAGAAATAAGAAGAAATTCACAGGTTGCAATATGTGGAAAAGTTTGATCTCATCTTCCAGTAGTTTAGTCGAAAGTGTGCAAATCTCGAGATTCAGATGCCGGGATGTGTTTCTATCCTGTACCAGATACTAGCGTCTAAGGAATGTTACACACTGCTGGAATATAACATGCTTGTGTAGGCAAAGGTTGTTAGCTATCTTTTGTCTATACAAGAAAATAAGCTCGCCGAAAAAAAAAAGGCGGATTCTTTGGCGCCAGGAAATCTGCCTTTACTTAGAAGGAGAAAGATGTGAGGTTTGTTGTAATCTGGCATCGAGATTTTATGTCCAGTTGTTTGAATTCGTTCCTGAATGAGGCAGTTGTTGAAGCTATATTATATACACTGAAATTTAAAGTATATATTTTGCTTAAAAGGAAAATATGTGTATTCCTTAAGGTCAAACAGTCTGAGACGTCCGAAGTTCTCACTGGCCAAGTAGGACAATCGCAGATCCTAAATTTTGATATTGTAGCGTTGGGAAATGGTCAATCACTGTGTTGCTGGCTAAAACTTCTAGTCATCTTAGTTAACACTGGAATTCAAAGTAAATATTGCACTCTAAAAATTTGCGGGTACATGGGAGGAAAAAATAAGTATTTCATGAAGTCAAAAACTCAAAATGTCTCGAAAACGTTTATTGTCGGAACTTTGGCAATTCCACTTGTAAAACATGTTTTAGAACCCTCCTCTCGAACATCTGACTGTAGGGTTGTTAGTACTTTGCCATCTATTTGTATTTGGCTCGTTTAGAGTCAGTAAATGCTAGAATCTCACCAGTCTCTTACAAATGCTATAATATCAACTTTCAACCAAGAAACGTTTCTAAGTATTTTTAGCATAATCGCTGTCTTTAATGCACTCTATATTCATGTAATTAGACAAAAATTCGTGTAATTGGCATTCCATATTGACTGCCTACAGTAAAGCTTTATTCATAGCCGCCATCTCTGGAGCCAAAGAGATGTGACGTTACTTTTTTTACCATCTGATTAAATCGCGCTCAGGAGTTGATCAATGTTTCTTGCAGAGCATGAAACATTCAGGGTCAAATTTACTTTCCCTTGAAATGCATGGCATTGCTGAAAGATGAGGTTGCTGGAAGGAATAGCTACATGTAATAGAACCTTGTGTGTCGAATTTGAGACATTAGAAACTAGTCCACCCTTTGGTGCTTGGGCCGCCATCTCTGGAGACAGAGAGATGTGACGTTACTTTTTTTACCATCTGATTAAATCGCGCTCAGGGGTTGATCAATGTTTCTTGCAGAGAATGAAACATTCAGGGTCAAATTTGCTTTCCCTTAAAATGCATGGCGTTGCTGACAGATGAGGTTGCTGGAAGGAATAGCTACATGTAATAGAATCTTGTGTGTCGAATTTGAGACATTAGAAACTAGTCCACTCTTTGGTGCTTGGGCCGCCATCTCTGGAGACAGAGAGATGTGACGTTACTTCTTTTACCATCTGATTAAATCGCGTTCAGGAGTTGATCAATGTTTCTTGCAGAGCATGAAACATTCAGGGGCAACTTTGCTTTCCCTTGAAATGCTTGGCGGTTGCTGAACGATGAGGTTGCTGGAAGGAATAGCTACATGTAATAGAATCTTCTATGCCGAATTTGAGACATTAGAAACTAGTCCACTCTTTGGTGCTTGGGCAAAACTTATAATATTCTTAGTTACAGAAAGATAATTTCTACAATTACATATATAAGCAACAATCTACAATTATATTGATTTTTCCCAAATCTAATATATATGTATTTTAAAAATGCTCAATATTTGCTATCACACTTTATCCTTTTCCAGGAAACTTAATCGGAAACTAAAAGTTAACTGCTTGTCATGATCAATACACTGAGCACCATAATGGACTTCATTATTAAGAAATGAATTCCCCTTTAAGTGTCCAACCCACTAAGAAAACACTGCGGAGACGCCACCCTTGCGAACACACATAGGAAAGGGCAAAGAGATGGATAGCCCATAATCTCCTCAAAAGAAGTGGGGGGAAAGATATCCCGAGTGGAAAAAAATGGAATGGCTGTCAGGAAGATGACTGATGATTGATCAGGTACGCAGGGTAGGGGGAGTAGTTTTGGGGGGAGAATTTATTGATTGTCTGGGCAAAAGGAAAGGGTGTTAAGTGAAATAACTATTTAGTGTCTGTTTGGAGATGGAAGATGACAGGTTTGAGTGTAAGACTGTGTAATTATATTTAAGTGCTTACGGACATCAATAGATGGGCTTGTTGTACATGCGATTATGGCGAGGTCGGTATTGGAAAATTTTAGCTAGGATTAGTAGTGTGTTATGAGTGAGAAGCTTTGTGAAAAATAGTGGATGTTTGTGTTCATGTGTATGAAGACAAACTGAGATATTAAAGTTAAGTGTGTGGTATATTGTTATTATGCATTTCAAATTAAAATTATGAATTACAAAATTGCGCAAGGGCGATATTTCAATAAAAAAATATATTATTTTACCTTGCTATTTTACTTTTACTAATTTCTCCTTTACTTTATGTTCACTTGTATCATCTTCTATCTACGTCTCTCCCCTCTCCGCTCACTTATTATTTCTCCTACAACTTGATGTAAATAACCTTGTGAAAATTTTACGTTGGAAATAGTATAGCGATGGGAATAGAGAAAGTAGTAGTGAAAAATTGTGATTTTCATGGAATTATAGGGAAATTATTGTGATAGGGTAGAAAACTCAAATTTAAGATTTTTGATAGTTTTAACAATTTCTGGCGGCCTGAAATACGAATTACAGAAGTACAGTACAGAAGTACATACGAATACAGTTTTTTCTTAACGTAAGGTCTGTATGTACGTCTGTCTGTGCTATGTATCTAACCACCCTTTTTCAAATACTATCCGTCTGATTTCAATTAAATGTGGCACTTAGAGCATTTATGTGGTACACAGATGTGGAAAATCCTTTTGACTTTCCCTACAATACGCACTGATGCATTGTGAAACTATTGAAATGGGATTGAAAATTGCAACTTTCAAAAAAAATTTTACGAAATGTAATAAATGTTGCCCTGGTAAAAATTAGAATTTAGTATGACTCTGAAAAAAATGAAAGTAGCTTATTTTAAAAAATCTGCAAAAATCAATAAAACTAAAAAAATAAATAAATAAATAAATACCCTTAAGTATATTAATTAAAAACATATGCAATTTTATTAGCATTTTAGCAAATACTTAAAAATTTTAAATGACGATAAAATCACTTTTATACACTGTCCTAGTTCTACAATCTGTAAGCATGTTGTTTTCCCACCGCTTATTTCGCTTTTCATAAAACATAAGATACTAAAATATCATCAACATTTGTATAAATGAATATATGTCAATTTCATTCAATATCTTTAAAATACGTAAACTTTAATTCAAATAAAAATAATATATGACTAATTAAAATTAAATACCACTTTTATAATTATTAAAATATATATTTATAAATTAAACCTTTGCATTTTTTATATCAATTTCGGCAGTATAATCGAAACACCAGTGAGAAATATTTCAACCTGTGTTCCAATTCAATTGACTGTAAAAGAGTTTTCTTTGCAACATGTGTTACATTACAGGGAAACCTTATATATTCTAAAACTGCTAAGGCTGTTTACTAAACAGGTATACAAAGTTAAACCCTGTTTCTGGCGATAACTAAACAGGAACCTTTAAAAGTGGTGTTCTATACAGGTGACCGCTGACTACAGGTATGATGAGAAGCAAAACTTACAATAAAGTATATTCTTAGTTTCCAATATTTAATTACAACACGTATAAAATGGACAGCCAAAACTGCTGATGGCATAAAGTGTAAATTTTCAATGCACGTGTGACTTGAACTATAAGTAATGAATAAAATCTAAAATCTTGTAATTTTGAGCGATAGATTTATAAATAGCGGTTTTTTTTGTTTTAACAGTATTTCAAATATAACTCGTGAACAGTTAGGTACACAAAATGTATCTTGTACCAACATACGCAAATAAAATATATCCTAAATTTTCTTAATTAACTCTGTATGCATAGAATAAACTTTTCTTGAGATAATTTAATTTATATAAATACTTAAGATTTTTTTTTATATTTTATCAATACATTTTATAGCCTTTAATTCCATTGTTTTAACAGAATTAGGTTCAGAGTTGGCTTAAAACTTCTCAACTAACGTCATCTTTTCCGAACTTTCCACTGAAGATATATATACAGGGTCTTTCAAAAGTCCGTATGAACTTTAAACATTCATTAAAAATCGGAAAATCATCGCATTGAGGTACTGTTTGTACCATAAGTATTGCCAGGATGATTTTTTTTTTTTTTTGACGTGAAAAAATTTTGTAATTTAAAAAATCACCTACAGGTGGCGCTTATCTGAATACATCTTCCAGAAGTATACAAATGAGGCTGTTATAAAAAAGCTGTAGTGCTCTATAGATTCTTCATTTGATTCATTAGTAAATGGTGCAAAGAAGAAATTTTTGCGAGAATGTTAACTTTGATCGAAAAAGGCTTATTAGGGGAGCTGTATTACATGAGCGGAGAATCATCATCAGATGCTTTGCGAAAATTCCGATTTAGGAAAAATCTAAAGAAAGGAAAAAGTCCTATCACCTGTTCAGGGTTACTTAGGCTTGTCACACGATTTGACACGTAGTAAGTTATTTTCTTTGTCTTTCCAATGCGTTCAGCGCCACCTATAGGTGATTTTTTAAACTGCAAAATTTTTTCACGCCAAAAAAAACCTCCCGTCCTAGCAATACTTATGGTACAAACCGTACCTCAATGCGATGATTTTTCCATTTTTAATGAATTTTTAACGTTTATAAGGACTTTTGAAAGGCCCTGTATAAGCTGATCATTGTACAATCGGGTTGTTAATGTGATACGAGTAAAAGTATCCGACAAACTCAATGCAGAACCCAATAATTGTTCTTCTGATTATATATACCCTTATGAAATAATTCTGATTAAAAATGTAAAAAAAAACAACAAATTTCAGATTTGAAACATCTGTGCATCGATATCTGCGCTATACTCTACTAATCGATTGCATCGGCTGCACGTTCGTCCTGACTACAATATTGTAGTCAGGACGAACATACATTGTTCGTCGACTGACTACAATAGTCACATCCAAACTTCGTTGATAACTTTGTTGTGTGTAGTCCGTATCGGCTGAAATAAACTGCATTCTATTATAATTCATCAACACTATACAATTTTTCGAAAAATTAACAAGTAAATAAATAAATAAAAATCTAACAAATTAAAAAAAATGTTAAAAGCAAAATATATTGAAGCATTTCCCTAGGTGCATCTTGTATCACCCTACTACTACATAACACAAATCAACTTTTTCTCCATTCGACATAGGCTAAAAGACTGATGTTTCACATCATTCTATAAAGAGTTACTCACTATTTTTTATTTAAAAGTAGTATGGGATGTAAAACAATATTTCCATAAATGAGATTTTGAAATTCAATTTGCATATTACTTATTCGCAATTACAATTCAAAGCAGCAAGTTGACGAGTGTCACCATTATAGTGATTAGGAGCAATAGGTTAAATACCTCCGATTTAAAGTGATATATCAGTCTCAGTGGATTTTTCGGTTCAGTTGAATGTAAATGTTCTTTCTTTTATACAGCATATGTATGTGTTTTCAGTTAAACCGCACTTACTAGAAAAATCTGAAGTGGGCAGCACATGACTTTCCCTGCAGACTTATATCTACGTTTTCTTTATTTTAATTAAATTTAATTCACTTTTAATTCAATTTTCGTTCGTTCTCATTTGGTAACTGGACTTATTTTCAAAGGTGGAGCAGAGCAAATACAGAAAAACTAAAATATCTCGAGAACGGCTAGTCCTAGTGTAAAGGGGTTGATCTTATTCTTTTCTTTGTTAAAAATTACGTATAAAACAAGCATTTAATGGATATATTTGAGCATACGTAGTTGTTTATTTTAGATTTTGACGATTTTTGGGGGGCCATTTTGCAAAAAAAGACAGGTTATTTTTTTCTGAAGCATGCCAAAATCTAATCAGCACCAAGGTGATCCACAAGCGACTTATCTATCGAATTTTGTGAAATTCGGTCTATTAGTTTTTCAGCTAGAGTAGATACCAGCTTTTGCGGACCATTTCGCAAGAAAAAGGCGGGTTCTTTTATCCTGAATCGTACCCAAAACTAATCCGCACCAGATTCGCCCACACGTGACTTACCTACCAAATTTTATGAAATTCGGTCAATTAGTTTTTTAGTTAGAATGGATACGAAATCTGCACTGACAGACAGACACACAGACAGCACACGCAGACGTCACGCTAAAAATAGTTTTTTCGTATTCTAGAGGGCTCGAAACGTGTAAATCCGTCGAAAACCCGAGTTGCGATTTTCGGCATGATTCCAATACTTTCCCTATACATTACCATGTATTGAAGGGAAAGTAATAAATAAAGTGTTACAAATACAAGAATTGAAGAATACATACAATAAATAAAGAAGAATAAAATACAAGAAATGAACAAATACGAGAAAGAGTAAAATTGAAGAGTTTTTGATTTCTTTCCAAAATATAGTACGCACAAATTTAATTTAATATAATTGAAAACATGCTTCTAAAATGTACCCTTAAAAATAAAAAAATGTACTTAAGCACTACAAATAGTTGTTCAATGATTATGTATAAAAGAGGAAATTCTAAATGACTCTATGAGGTGAAATTTTTCGTGAGCCAAGCGAACTTTCCCTGCTGAGAATTTTTATAGATTCAAAAATTGAGAACTGTGTTTGAAATCAAACATAGCTTTTATACGATATACATAGCGAAACTTTAAAATATTTTGTTGAAATAAAACTCCGAACAAAATATTATATTCATCAATATGTATTTGTGTGTTCTTTGGAGACGATAATTCCCATCTTAAAATATTAGCAGCATGCGTAAGTGAGGCGAAATGTGTGAAATTAAAATAAGCAATTTTAATAAAAAAATAACTGTATGCAGATAAATAGTTTTATTAAATAAGATGTCCATTAAATTGATTTTATTCAATAAACATTCCTTTATAGTATGTTTGCACACTAAATTTCTGCGTTAGAATTTTAACATTTGCAATACATTCTAACTGATGTTGATATCAATTCAGGCTGTTACAACCCTGTCCTTCTATAAGATAAATATGTTTATTTGAAGTGAAAGCCCATGTAATCAAGGTTATCTAATCTTAAATTGTATTTCAGAAGATAAAATATGTAATGTTATTACATATTATATAAGTAATCGATAATCTTCGATAGAATGTGTTCTTAAAAAAAATAATTCAAAATTATTAAAATCACAATAGTTATTAAAATATCTCATGGTCTTTTATATCATAAAGTTGTATGCTTTATTATTTTTTGTATATATTTATGTAATAAATTTGCATATATATTTAATATGTTTTATTACTATAATATTTCGCATTGATAGCTACAATTATTAAAATGATTATGTGTTTGTCCATGCTATAATTTCGTTATGTATTTAATTTATGAACAAATTCATGTTACTAATTAATTCATAAATTAAATAATTTTAATTTTTATATATGAATTTTTTGAAATTAATAATTAATAAGCCTATTGTGTACCTGTATTTGAACTTTAAATTCCCAAAGTTTAGCACAAAATGATTTTAGAAAATAAATGGACAATTTGATATATTTAAAAATATACTAAAAATAATTCATCAAAACTAATTTAATTAAATGTACCAAAAAAAAATAGTTTTTATACATGTATATGTAAACTTCTGTCTTATTTTTTTAAATTTAGGAAGTTCTGATAAGTTAAGTTTCTTACGTTTGTCCTGTTCAATTGCCTACAAATGAATTTTTTTTCACAGTATTTGTTTGAAGCGAACACTTGAACATTTCAATATTCCAAATCTTATATTGCATATTAAAGGGACGTCCATAATTTTAGTTCAATAAATTTGAAATAAAAAAAGTTCTATATAAACTAAAAGCATACACATTACTGGAACTCCCATGATATAAATGAGAAGTAAATGACAATCAACGAAGTATAACAAGGAAGACTTATCACAGAAATACATGGGATTTGAATTATCTCTAGCATCAGTTGCATCTATTCATTAAATCAGCTATATTAGTCACTACGCAACTATATTAGTCACTATCAGCTATACTAGTCACTACGTCTTTACATTTGAAATTAATGTTTGTTTTCTTAATTTCGAGAATTATTCTTTAATTTACATTATTTTTTCGGAGTTTGCCCTGTTCTGTTGACTACAAATGAGTTTTTACAACCTAGACTGATTGAGGCCAACGGCCCTACCGTGCTGATAACACCGGTTCTCGTTAGATCGCCGAAGTCAAGCAGCATCGGGCGCGGTTAGTACTTGGGTGGGTGACCACCTGAGATCACCGCATGCTGTTGGCACATTTCGGGCGCGGTAGCCCGGTGGTTTGCGCGCTAAATTTGCACGCTGCCACAACTGCCGCAGTGTTCATACGGAGTATGATCACGTTAAACATGTGAGTCCGTAAGTCCTTCCGAGTGGTTGGTGGTAGGGGAAGGAGGGTACGGTCCCTGTGGATGCCTCCCCCACTGGGTTCCAGTCTAAATTGGGTGGTACTTCCTTACCATCCAAACTGTTACCTTACACCTTTCTGGTAAATCGGACGGTCTGGGTCTCAACAACAACAACCTAGACTGATTGTTTGCAGTCAAAACTGAGATCTCTAAATGTTCTGCTCTGTTGTATTTGAAAGGCAAGTTTAGGCGAGTGAGGTAAAGTACTGTAAGTTATATTAACTTTTTCTGAAACACACTCAATAAAATAGGTAATTAACAGTAAAACAGCTAAATGATCATTACCACAATGTTTTTCTTAGATATTTATTAAAATTTTGGGTGTTTATATTCTGTAAGATAAACGTTTCCTTTCAAGGTTTATTCTCTGTGACAATATTTTCGATCTTTAAGAAACCAATTTGTATGAAAATCGCTCGAGATTGCGCTTTAACATAAAATAAACATTAATTCACATTTAGAAAAAAAATCATCGATGTACATCTTCTCATTACTTGCTTCGTACCAATTGTTACGGCTGTCAGTTGTTTGGATCTTCAAATACATGCAACACATACAGACAACTCATTTTATTATTAACAAAAATGCACAAAGAACTAATATACACAAGATGACAAAATTCGCGTACAATAATTATCTAATCCTGTTTCGTAAAAGTTATAATATTTTGATTAGCTAATACTTTAAGGTATGACCATACGTTCAGTATTAAAAAGTCTTATAATTGATGCATATAATTATCGATACAAACTTACATTTTCTGCAAAAACTACTTTTAAATTGGGACTTATAATGAAGTTCAAAATTTTAATAATCTATTATTTTATTCCATTCTCCTGAACATTAATAATTACGCTAAAAAGTAGAACAATAATTGAGTCCAATGCTTATTTTGCATTTTTAAAAATTTTAATTGCCTCATTAAACGTTTTGTGAAAATAAATGCTAGGAAAGAGATAATTTAAAGTAATTTTTTGTCATTAATTTTTAGCTGTAGTTGCAATTTTGACTTTATTAAGATCAACTAAATATTCTTTATAAATATTGTATAAAATGATAAAGAAAATTTAAGATTATACAATACTAGCAGATATACCCGTCGTTGCTCGTGATTTAAAATATGTGTAAATTCTTGTAGTATTGTGAATGGCGTTCTCCAAAATATACTATTAAAATATTTAATTGTCCTAAAAAACGTATAGTAACAATCTCTGTTCTCGTACAAGCTTATCTTCACAGTCATATCTGAAAAATTTTCCTGATTCAATTTGTAAAGAATTTTGCAAAAAATATGAAATTGGATCCATAAATGCTAAAATGAAACTTCTAAAAAGTATTAGAAGATATTTTTATCTTGCTTTGACAATCGGTTGGACACCATACACAAGTTTGAAAAATATTTGCTAAAATAAAATAAATTACCTACGAAATTGACAATATCGCATGTAATTCTATATCCCAAGGCCATAACTGATATAATCCAATCAAAACTGCAATACCTTTTATTAATAAAATTCATTTTTATATACATTTATTTATTATTTAAATCGGATAAATTAAATACAAATCATCTGCCGTATTGCTCTGTCATTGGATGTAATTTCTTTGTCAAACAATATGATATAATTTCCTTCAAATTAATTTTAGAATAAATATCGTCTGCGTAATGCCATTTAAATTGAAACATTTTTGGTTCACATCTCGGCAACCCTTGGTACTAAAAATTCGAAACAGGGATGGGGTTAAATGCAAGAAGTTTATAGAAATTAACGTTTTTATAATTTGCACAAATCAAAATTGTTTGATTTATGCATAATGAAAGTGAGTTTTTTACATTTATATTTACACTATATTCTGAAAATTATTCTGACACATTACGGAATTCGCGTATTGGGGATTCAGGAATTTTCTGCTGTAGGTGTAAGGGAATATAGGTCTTTGAGTTTTATGTTGCACACAGGAATTTGACATATTATTGAATATCTCATCAGTTCTGAACTTTGCACATCATAATACTTTTATAGAATGAATCGTTGTCTTTTCCAATTCAGCAAAGATAATATTCAAACACCATAGTGTGCACAGGAAATACTCAAAAATTCTGAGCTTTTCACATCATACTATTTTTAAGAAAAAAATTGTTGTCTTTTCCAATTTAGTAGAAATCACAGTAAAACTTTATAGTCTGCATAAAATGGGCTCCTTTCCACATCATACCATTTTAATGGAACCGATCTTTGTCTTTTCCAATTTAGCAGAGATCATAGTCAAACTTCATAGTTTGCATAGGAAAGGCTCAACAGTTTTGAGCTTTCTACAACATACCGTTTTTATGGAATGGACTACTATCGTTTTCAGTTCAGCAGAGATCATTGTTAAACGTCATAATGTGCATAGGAAAGGATCAGCAGTTCTGAGCTTTCCACACCATACCGTTTTAATGGAACGGATCTTTGTCTTTTCCAGTTCAGCAGAGATCATATTCAAACTTCTTAGTCTGATTAGGAAGGGCTCAACAGATATGAGCTTTCCGCATCATACCATTTTAATGAAACGGATCTTTTCTTTACCAGTTTAGCAGAGATCATATTCAAACTTAGTCTGCATAAGAAGGGCTCAACAGTTCTGAGCTTTCCTCATCATACCATTTTTATGGAATGGATCACTATCTTCTTTAGTTCAGCAGAGATCATAGTTAAATTTTATAGTGTGCATAGGAAAGGATCAACAATTCTGAGCTTTCCACATCATACCATTTTAATAGAATGGATATTTGTATTTTCCAGTTCAGAAGAGCTCATATTCAATTTTCTTAGTCTGATTAGGAAGGGGTCAACAGGTCTGAGCTTTCCAAATCATATTATCATTTTTATGGAATGGATCACTACATTTTTCAGTTCAGCAGAGATCATAGTCAAACTTCATAGTGTGCATCGGAAAGGTATGTAGAAACGATATGAAAAAGTTAAACTAATCTACTCGGAGTCTATATACGAACACCAGTGAATACTTTTAGGACTAACTGTAATTCCTATTCAATTTTACACTGGAAAATATTTCGCCTAACCAACTGATGAAGATTCTTCAGAAGTTGATCTTTGGATTTACATGCTGAAGATTATCTTAGAGTGGTCAGCAATTCAGTTACAGCCATAAGGTTAAGATCAATTAGCAGTTTCATCCCATATAATTGTGTTTACTCCGTAATGTTTAGATGAGATCATAGGAACTTATAAACATCAATTCATTGAATGAATGTTACAATATGCAGAACTGCTGAGAATAAATGAAAATATGCTGAATTCAAATTTCTTGGTATAAAAGTTAATGAATTGAATGCTATACTGTTTAAATAAGACATCACTGAATCTACAATAATGCAAATTCGGTAAGTTGTTGAAATATTTTTGAGAATATAGAGCATATGAAAAAATGTGATGCAATTATGGCTATGTATCTAAATAGTAAAAATTTTTGAAGACACTGACACCAATTGAATTCAACTCACCGTTGGAGATCATAAAAAATCATAGGATTAACGATTATATTATTTTAACAAAATATGGCAACGGAATCAAATACAAATAAACAATTATAGTTATCAGTAAATCCTAATTATCTAATATCCGAAAAATGTCACATTATTTAATAACTTTATACTTCCTAAAATAAATATATCTGAGCATCGTGAGATATGTATGCATTGTCTATATAATCCAATATTGTCCTACGAAAAGCTCACAATGCCTGAAACACGGTTCATTTTTTCTACCCCATATTGTCGGTCCCGATCACATGCTTACGTGTCACCATTGTTTTCTTCTTGGGCTTTGTGTCATCTCAGATGACAGATAATAGGCACCGATTTCATATAGGTCCGAAGTGTGACACCTGGTGATCTCTTGCTTGTGTTCTTTTGCCACCAAATTCTATGCAATATGTTTATTCTACATGAACAGATCACGGGACAATAGTGAATAGCAAAAAATAAAATGTAATTGTTCATGTTATATATGTATATACATTATATATATATATATATATATATATATATATATATATATATATAATATTATATATATATATATATATATATATATATATATATATATATATATATAATATTATATATATATATATATATATATATATATATATATATATATATATATATATAATATTATATATATATATATATATATATATTATATATATATATATATATATATATATATATGTATATACACATATATATATATATATATAATGTTCAACTTCTACTCATATCGCTGCGAAATTTTCTAGCATAAACACAAATTGATCGTCTGTAATTTTTGCTTAAAGCAAACATGGATATTTCTATGCAAATAAGTTCAGCATCTTTTAAAAATTCGGCACAGATAACTTATCATGATAAAAAGAAGTTTATGTTATCCCAAACGCTATGTTTCTAAAAGCTAATTCTATATATGGCAATAGAATCATCCTTTAAAAAAATTACTGAAATATTTAAAACTATTATTGCCACATTACAACAAAAGGGTTAGTGCTCTGTTCTTTTACGATACACTGGATTGAACCCGAAGTATGAGTGGAGAACACTAATGTACATTCTTGAAATCTTCTTTTAACTATAGATTCCATTCAAATTCGGCTTGTGTTCATAACAGGAATGTAAGGTAACAAAACCCACCTGACCCGAATCAAAACTATGGCAATTATATTATAAAAATCATTCTCAAACTATTGAAATTTGATTTACTGTAATAATCACGTTTGTTGTAAAATGAATTTTCGCCGAGTACTATATTGAACACGTTAAACATGTCACAAGACGGGGTATATAAAGTCATGAATAGGATTTCCTTGCATCCGCTCGCCTGCATCACTTGCGCTCCTAAAATATTTATTTCAATAATATTAATTACTCTACGGTCCCCTAAAGCCCCTTCTAACAAAAACTTCTCATCAAACGAATAATGAAAATCGCTATGTTTTTTTAACTATGAATATTAAATTAATAATCCCTATAAAGCGCCAGGAATTATTTAAGAGTTAAAATTTTAGAAATATTGAGTTATCGTTTCCTGAGCAGTAACCACCAGATACCAAATTGACGTTGTAGTGCTCAATTTATCGCCAAGAATTGCAAGTAGACAGAGATAAAGGCTTTTCTTGTGTTGTATAATACTAAAGTTACAAGAGACCGATATTTTTGTAAAATTCTGATAATTATTTGTTCAGTTTCATGAACAACATGTGCAATTTATATGCTGAATATATAAATATGTTGTAGTGTAATCGCTGATAAGTTGAATCTATAACTGTGATAAATTATTTCATACGTTTGAGCTAATTCCAAAGCTGTAAAGACGTTTATTAACTAATATAAATTGAGTATATGAATTTTAAATTAGCCCGTTTAATCGGATGCAACTCTTAATGAAATATTTCTCATGCAAGATATTATTAAACGAGTTTAACCCATTGCATTCTCATTAATAGTTTCGTTGGATATACCAAGTTTTTTGATTCTATAATAAATTAAATCCAACCAAATTTTTATACTTGGATCGCAATTATGTAACAGTTAATTATTTCATCGCCATTTATGATAATGAAAATAATAAATTATACGTATAATATTCGTCAATTATAATTGTGAAAATAATAATTAATTAAATAATAATAGTTAATTACATTAAAGAAAATTTATAATACATCCTAAACAATGTTTTTTCGAATATTTTTACTTTATTTTTCTCTGTTTTAGTTATAAAAAATTTATAAAATGCATATTTCTTTAAATTTGAACCAAATTGCTGTTTTTAACAAATTGTAGGCCTGAACTGAGATTGCAAGCAGAGATTGTCGCTAGGCATGAGAAACTATATCCATTAATCTACTGAGACGATATTCTTGCTTTCTATGCTCCTTTCATTTTTCAACTGCAAATAATCTTTAATGATGCCCATTCGCCAAAATATAAATTAATATGGAAATATAATCAAAATAGTAATATGTCAGCATAGTGAGAGCTGCAGAAGTGATTTGTAAAAATTACATATAAAATATTTTAGTTGTATACTTAAAATATTCCTTCTTTTTTTTATATTTTCGATTGCTACTGGACATTTAAAAAACTAAGATAATTATATTATCTCGATCTGTAACCAAATTTGATCGTAAAAGATAAAGCAACATGTACATCTCAAGTGCATATCTCTAAAAATAATTTTAAATGCTCGAAAGCTACAATAGTTATCCCATACATTAGTGAATATAAAAGGAAAGTAAATAAGATTTAGTTAGGTTTGTAAAATATGTACCATTATTGCTCATATATCATAAGAATGGCAACAACTTTTCTATTTATATATATATATATATATATATATACATATATATATATATATATATATATATATATATATATATATATATATATATATATATATATATATATATATATATATATATATATGTAGATAGACTTTTGAAAACAAATGACTTCTAATTTAAAATGATATATGTTTTTTTTATTGGATTATCATCTTAGTTAACTGTAAATGTGTTTTCATTGCGCTGTGTGTTTGCGTGCAGTTAAAACTCATCGAGTTAAAACTCAAAATGTCGAGTTTTTAAATCCTTTTAAAAATATAGTGCTTAACTATATTGTAGTATATTTCAAATTTTACACTTAAAATACTTCTTTAAGAATAAATATCTTGCAATAATTACTATAGAGATGGTTTTAATCTCTCTCTGTCTCTCTCTCTCTTTATATATATATATATATATATATATATATATATATATATATATATATATATATATATATATATATATATATATATATATGTAATGCATGTATGTATGTATGTATATATATATATATATATATTTATACATACATACATGCATTACATATATATATATATATATATATATATACAGAATAAAAATTAATATATGACGTTATTTTCTTTGTCGTAATGTTGGAATAAGGTATTTCGAGATTTATAACTTTTTCAAAACGAAATTCCAAGGTTTCAGATTCTTCTTATTATTCAAGACCTATGTGTATAAAAGTTACACAATTTCTACGTTTAATAGTTTGGGCTGTTGATGAGACCCAGACTGTCCGACCTACCAGAAAGGTGTAAGGTAACATTTTGGACGGCTGGAGTAGTTTGGGCTGTGTAATTTATCACTTAATTCGACTCAGCTGAAAGATATATCTTACTTTTTTATGTGTTGATTAATTTAAATATATTATTGAAAGTTGTTTAAAGAACAATTTGATTTAGAATGTTAATAGAATTTTCGCACATTTCAAATTATGAGCAACGACGAATTTATTTCCAAGTTAATAAATACAATATAGAAGATATGAATAACCAACATCTGTCGAAAACTAGAACTTATTTATTCTTTTTCAATCATGGACGCGAGTTTTGAGTACCGCATGGCGCAATACATATACATACCATTGAATTGTGTTATATTTTTCTTCATATTCCTATCAACTCAATATTGCCATACCCAGCGTGCAGCATATATGACACGATTCTTTTTCTTCTATGCGAAACTTGTCGGTCCCAATCATATGCTGCGTCACCATCGTTTTATTCTGGGATATAGTGTCATTTCATGTGGCAGGTAAGTGACAGGTAGAACACACAGATTTCATATATGCCGAGAGTGTGACACTAGTGGCCCCCTGCTTGCATGTTTTGTCGCCAACTGGCATGTAATATGCTCCAAAAGAACGTAGCACGTGACAAGATTGAAATTTAACAAACAAACTCTGTGAAATAGTGCACGTTTTGGAAAGAGAAGCTTTTTCAGAATAATGAGTTCTCGAAGCAGAAGAATCAATTTTGAACTATTCCTCGTATTTTTAAAATTTTTTAGATATACATGATTTAAGAAAATTTATAAAAGTTTTTCTGAAATAAATGCTCCCAAATTAATAAATAAAACAGAAATTTTAACATATTTAAAAAACATAGATCACTCGGAAAGTGCTGGATTATGCAAAGAATTTTTTAGCGATTTTTCATTCAACAATTTTCTTATTTACAAAAAAAAAATGCTGGTAGATTTGATAAAAATGTCATAAATAAATATGGAATAATAACTATTATTAATTTATGTAATTACGATGCGTTTCAGAATAAATATATTTATCTCGGTCATTTATACGTGTAAAATGTCTACGCATTAAACATTAAACTTCAGATTTGGGAAATTATTACGTAATTTAAGAAAATTTGTAAAAGTTAATTTGAATTAACTGTTCTCAAATTAATAAATAAAGCACACGTTGTAGCGTTAAAATATAGAGTACTTGGAAAAGGGCTAGAGTATGCAATGAACAATTTTTCATATAGCATTTTTTTTTAATTTAAAACAACCATTTTATGTTAAATTTTGTTCAAAATACATAATCATAAAATAAATATAAATAATACATATTATTAATGTACGTAATTACGGAACCTTTCAAGATAAAGATATTTATCTCAGTCATTTCTAAGTGTAAAATATCCACATTTTTCGCAGTGAAATCTACACTTCTCACAGTTAAACCTCAATCTTCAGGTTCGGTACATTATTAAAATCAAACCAGGATTTTAATATACTTTATGCAAACCGCAGTGCTTCCCTTGGTGCGAGATTAATTGCAGAATTAGGAAGAAATGCACGGTATGTCGTAGAAAGAAAAGCGAATAAGCTTAAACGTATTTGAAGTAGCAGGTTTTAAAATTAAGTTTCAGGCTTGCTTCATGCAATATTGGTGATTTAGTTCGAAAAAGAATAAATTTTTCCTTTCCAAAAGTTTCTGTAAAGTTTATTCTGCAAAAGTGTGTTCAGTCGCATTTCCAACACTTTCGTAAACTTGGTTCATTACAAAAAGTTTCAGGAATTTTTTGACATGTGTGATATATTGATTGGTGTAATTATATTGGTAAGTATATTTTTTAGAAATAGAAAAGTTTGCAGCATATGACTTTCTCTACATAATGCAATGGATTTATTTCCTTCACAATTCAATGAATTTACTTCTTTTACAATGCAATGTTTTTATTTCTTTACTTATTTTATTTCTTACTATGTATTCCATAGATCCATCAATGCATTTAACGATGAATAGCACATATAGCGCTTTTCTAGATAACAACATGCAAAACTATTTAGGAGAGGCCAATTAATTTCCCGTCAATTTAACTGGACAATTATCAATACTGATAGCATTCGCAATAAGCAATGCAGTCCATATTTAAGAAAATAATAAGGAATTCATCAATTTGGTGGCAATTTCATTAATTCAGCCTCACTTTTGGAATTTCTGATGATATTTTCGTCAATTTGGCACCTGAAAAAAGTTGTCGAGTTGGCGATAGTAAGCAAAATTTTTCACCAAGTTCTACGCTCTACAGATACACGGGGAGAAGAGCTTTCTCTACATTTAAATTATTGATTATAGTCAAATTTTTGGGTGTCAAAATACAAAACTATTTTACAAAATATCTTCTTTCGTGAATATAAAATATCTTCTTCCGAACACCACGATAATAATGTTAACAAATTTATCGTATAATATTGCATACGAAAAGTGAAGAAATTTCAAGATAGTTAATACTTTATACTTTTGTTGTTGTTGTTGTTGAGACCCAGACCGTCCGACCTACCAGAAAGGTGTAAGATAACTGTTTGGATGGCCGGGAAGTGCCACCCAATTTAGACCTGAACCCAGTGGGTGGGGCATCCACATGGACCGTACCCTCCTTCCCCTATCACCAACCTCTCGGAAGGACTTACAGACCCACATGTTTAACGTGATCGTACTCCGCATGAACAAGACGGCAGTTGTGGCAGCGTGCATATCCAGCTTGCAAACCACCGGGCTACCGTGCCCTAAATAAGCCAACAGCACGCGGTGCTCCCAAGTGGTCACCCACCCAAGTACTAACCGCGCCCGATGATGCCTGACTTCGGTGATCTAACGAGAACCGGTGTTTTCAGCATTTTACGGCCGTTGGCCTTTATACTTTTGTTGTTGTTGAGACCCAGACCGTCCGACCTACCAGAAAGGTGTAAGGTAACTGTTTGGGCGGCCGGGAAGTGCCACCCAATTTGGACCGGAACCCAGTGGGGGAGGCATCCACAGGGACCGTACCGTCCTTCCCCTACCACCAACCTCTCGGAAGGACTTACGGACCCACATGTTTAACGTGATTGTACTCCGCGTGAACACGGCGGCAGTTTTGGCAGCGGCTGGAATCGAACCCGGGCCTACCGAGTGCAACTCCAGCGCGCTAACCAATGGGCTACCGCGCCCCATTTTATACTTTTGTTGAGACCCAGACCGTCCGACCTACCAGAAAGGTGTAAGGTAACTGTTTGGACGGCCGGTTTTTTTTTTTACTTTTTTATACTTTTGTTGTTGTTGTTGTTGAGACCCAGACCGTCCGACCTACCAGAAAGGTGTAAGGTAACTGTTTGGACGGCCGGTTTTTTTTTTACTTTTTTATACTTTTGTGTAATAGTTTTGACAAATTTACTTGAATAATATGGAATATCAAGCGGACGCTTTATGCTAGCGTTCTAATGGAAAATGACATAAGAAATGATTATATATGTAATATTAGTGAAGGTTCTGATCTTTCAATGATTTGTTTAAAATGTTCTAAATCTCTGGGGTCTTACAGACATCCTTTTATGTATAAAATCAATAGAATTCCAGTATTTATCGATTCTAATAATCGCACCAACTTACGTTGCAAACTCTCTATCCGTTCGTAATATATCGCTTCCATAGATTCACACACATGTATACACATACACACAGACATCACCTCAAACATATTTGATTCGAGGTTAGGGGTGCTTAAATTTTGGTATGCCCCTTCCGTCGAAAAGTCGAATTTGAATTTTCGACCTCATCATAATACTTTTTCTATATATTACACTTTGTATATAGGGAAAGTAATAAGACCATGAACTTAAGTCTTCGTAGAATTTTAATTTTGATTGGATGACAAGTTAAAAAGACAAGTTAAAATGACAAAACTCGTTAGATAATTAGATGTACTTTCATTGAAAAATTATATATACCTATAAATTGTGTCATGTCGATTAAAATGATTATACTTATCAACTATCCTGTTATGCTTTATAACTTCCTATAAAGTAAAATATGATTTAGGATTGATCACAGTGTTTAAATTTAGTTTTCAGTAGCTTATTGAATAGAGCCATCTTGCTGGTTTGTGGTTTAAATCTCAGTTGGGACTGATTTTATTTTGACATATTTAAGCAAATACTGCCCCGCAAAATGAAATAGAATGAGGCAAAATACGATGTTTTACATTTTTCGTGTCAAAAAATTTATTTTGAATTTGTTATTTTTTTATAACATAATGCAAGTTTTAAAATGTTTCAATAATGTACTTTCTGGATTTTCTGAACCCTTTTCTTATCATTTACATTTTCGAACTTTACTCTAAACGTTAAGCACACCGTACATTTCCCCTAATGCAATATTTTTTAAAGTAGCATGTGTGAAAGTTATTTGTACTGTGGCATCGATTCATTGCTTTCTTGGTAATTTAAAACATTAAACCTTTAACATATTTTCTCATTTTATATTTAAAAGTTTCTATATTTAAAAGTTTTTATATTTATTAGTTTGAAGATCTAAAATAATCCAATATTAAATTTTTATATATATATATATATATATATATATATATATATATATATATATATATATATATATATATATATATATATATATATATAACATGTATATATATATAATATATATATATATATATAATATATATATATATAATATATATATATATATAAATATATATATATATATATATATATATATATATATATATAATATAAAAGACATTAAAGACATTTTAAGTACGGCAAACATTTGTAGAACAAATAAAGTTTTGACATTTTTTATAATTGACTATTTTTGAGCAACGCAAATTGTGAATCTCAGCTGAACATATAAACCCATTGTCTAACTTATAGGTAGTTATTTATTGTATATCAGAATTTAGCCAATATTATGATTTAGTCCCACGTTAATAGTATCGTAATGTTATACCCAGCATTGAATTTCTTTCATACATACTTCTTTTTGCAAAAACGGATTCGGCGAAACTACAATAAAACAAGAAGCCCGGCGAAGAACGTACTTTATTTGCGAAAATCAAAATCTATGTGCCACTTTCGCGGTTTATATATGCTCTTCGTGGAATAACTGATAACTGCAACAAAAGCAAAAAAAAAACTTGGTATGTACTTCAGTTTGGGGAAACCTGTAGGGGCCCACTTATTCAGACCTATTACACAGCCAGAGTACAAATATCACCAAAGCTCAACAAATATCATTAAATCTTGAACTCAAACCTTGAGAGGCTGTAATGTTCAAGTCCGTATACACACCAGATTCAACTTCAATTAGAGCGTGATTCCAATGATGAAGAAAAATGCAGAAAACAGAATTTCTGGATGTGTTTCAAACTTTTTTTTTCGCTGTCTTTTTGCCATTGCAAATATTAGATTTTAGAATGCCTCCTTTAAGAATCCTGCGTGTATAAAACGTATTAAAATTTTGGAGGTTACAATAGAGAATTATAATCCTACATAAAGAAGGGTTGTAATTTCAAATTTTGTTGTACAATATAAACGACTCTTATTCACATTTACTTTTTAATGATATTTACATTCGAAAATGCTAATGAATTTAAATAAAATTTATTTCTTCATTTTCTAAAAATCGTTAAACTGATAGTGTAATCAGCTGTAAGTAGAATAGTATGATTAAGTTTAAAATTATACTATAATATTTATTTCTATTCACTCTCCGCACAGTTAAAATGGCCAAGTCATTAAATACAGTACTTATACACTTCATAGAAGTTCTGAAAATCAAAACCGTTTAAAAAATATCGCACATTTTATACTTCTGCTGACAATGAAATTGAGGTATGTAAATGAATAGTTCATCTCCGACAGCAGTAGGGTGCCTTATTTTAAACGTTGTTAGACATTCTAATCGAAACATTAGTTGTTAATAAAGAAGTATTTTCAATAGTTTTATCGCATGAATAGCAGACGATTCCGGTATTCGACGCATAACGCTGCGACTATGGTTACAATTAGAATAAAAATATCTGATATAGGCAGCACATGACTCATATTCACGTTCTCTTTATTTCTTTAACAATTCATTAAATTCAGTTTAATTGCACAAAATAACAGCCATAATTATTTTAAATTAAACCGAATTTGCACTTTTGATTCAATTTTCGTTTTCATTCGGTAACAAGACTTGTTTCAAAGGTGGTGTAGCGAAAATGGGAAAAAAACTAAAATATCTCGAGAACGGCTAGGAGTTGATATTATTCTTTTCATCGTCAAAAATTACGTATAAAATAAACATTAAATTGATATATTTGAGCATACGTAGTATTTTATTTTTAGATTGAACGATTTTTGCTGGCCAGTTCGCAAAAAAAAGCAGTTTTTTTCCGAATCGTACCAAAATCGAATCAGCACCAGATTTACCCACAAGTGATTTATCTTCAAAATTTTGAGGAATTTGGTCCATTAGTTTTTTAGCTAGAGTGGATACAGGTAATTTTTGGGGTCATTTCGTAAAAAGGTCAGGTTCTTTTATCCCGAATCGTACCAACATCTAATCAGTACCAAGGTCACCCATATGAGACTTATCTACCAAATTTTATGAAATTCGGTCACTTAGTTTTCAGTTAGAGTGGATACAACATCTGCACTGACAGATAGACAGATAGACACACACACAGACGTAGCGCTAAAAATAGGTTTTTCGTCTTCTAGAGGTCCCAAAACGTGTGGATCCGTCGAAAACTCGAGTAGCAATTTTTCAACACCTTCCCTATACATTACCATGCATTGCAGGGAAAGTAAAAATCTGATGTGGGCAGCACATGACTTTCCCTGCAAACTTATATCCACGTTCTATTTATTTCAATTAAATTTAATTCACTTTTAATTCAATTTTCGTTCTCATTTGATAACTGGACTTATTTTCAAAGGTGGCGTGGAAAAATACGAAAAAAACTAATATATCTCGAGAACGGCTAGACCTAGTGTAATGGGGTTTGTCTTATTCTTTTCTTCGTTAAAAATTACGCATTAAACAAGCATTTAATGGATATATTTGAGCATACGTAGCTTTTTAGTTTAAATTTTGATAATTTTTGCGGGCCATTCTGCAAAAAAAGGCAGGTTATTTTTTTCTGAATCGTACCAAAATCTAATCAGCACCAGGGTGACCTATACGTGACTCATCTACCGAATTTTGTGAAATTCGGTCCATTAGTTTTTCAGCTACAGTGGATACAAGCTTTTGCGGGCCATTTCACAAAAAAGGCGAGTTCTTTTATTCCGAATCGTACCCAAAACTAATCAGCACCAGCCCCGCCCACAAGTGACTTACCTACAAAATTTTGTGAAGTTCGGTCCATTAGTTTTTTAGTTAGAGTGGATACAAAATCTGCAAAGACAGACAGACAGACACACAGACACACAGACACACAGACACACACACAGACGTCACGCTGAAAATGGTTTTTCCGTATTCTAGAGGTCTCGAAACGTGTAGATCCGTCGAAAACTCGAGGTGCGATTTTCGGCATGATTCCAATACTTTCCCTATACATTACCATGCATTGCAGGGAAAGTAAAAATACATAAAAAGTTGAACTGTTATAGCTATGAATTAAAATTTATGAGGTTGATTAAACATGGATTGAAAGGTCACACAAATAGAGTAATTAAGAAAATTTAGGATATTTTTCTGCTTATGGTGGCATAAAATCAAATTTTGTGTATTAAGTTTTTCTCGAGTTATAGCTAAGAAAATGTTGAAACAAAAAATTCCGACATTTACAAAATTTTTGAAAAAAAAATTCAAAGATATTTTTATTAGTTATAGGTCAAGTACCACGTGAATGCAAAGTTTCAAGTTTATAGCATTATCCCTTTTAGGTTGTGCAGCAGTAGATCTCTTAATCAGCCAGTCAGTCAGTCTCTATCAGCGGTATGATATAGGAGTACACTGCATTACATAAATTAAATGATAAATATACATTTAATACTCTAAGAAAAACCATCAAAATTTTCATAAATTTTATCGTCTTAATGAGTTTTGTTACCGCGCATAAATTGCCATAATTATATTTATATGAAAGGCTTTTATTGGAATTTTACTGTATAAAAATTGTTGCAAATATTTTTCAATATAATTCAAATATATGAATTGTTGCAAATATTTGTCTTCATCTAACTTTTCATTCCAACTCTCAAATTGGAGTTGAATTATTAAAATCTTAAAATATTTCAAGTATAGTTGAAAATAAAAGTTTCTTACTTCTCTCAGCGCCAACTGTTCGAACAGCAGCCTTAAAATGATTCTAAGATAACTTTCGGTGTATGCGAGTTCTCGTGACTGTAAATGGGTTTTCTTTACGCTGATTGTTTGCTTGCGGTTAAAACCTCACCCTGCAAGGCATGGATGCAGATTCTGATTCCACATACTTTTCCGGTGTATTTCAGTAAAGAATAAATCATGAGGATTCATTTTGGCGACCATCCCATACACTCAAAATTAGTTTACATCATTTTTTACTAATAAGAAAGGTCCATTTCATAACACAGTTTAAAAGGTTGCACACATTTTAACTATTTAATTCTAAATTTTTATTGTTGTAAACTGAAGTTTAGTGAATCTTCTGATTTGATCTCCTTTTTAGAAAGTTTTAAACTTTAACCGTAGTCACAGTGGCATTACATTGATTCGAGAAAATAAATTACTGATTTTTGTTTTCATCTAGAAATATCAGAACTAAACTGAATATAATAAAAGAAATTAAAATACAGATTTGGAATAAAAGGGAAAATCAATACGGATTTTGAAAGAAATGAAATTGCATACAGAATTTTTTGCAAAAATCTCAAGTAATTTTTGCAGATAAATAAAAAATTGGATGTTAAAAAAGGAATTTGATATTTTAAGCATTGTATAAGTAGCCGTAATTTGGAAAAATAAGTATAAATTATAGGGTAACATAAAAATGAAAAATTGTATTCACTACAAATATCTAGCGAATAATTTATAATATTTACAAAAATAAATGAAACAATGCATTCAATTATAACATTTTTTTTTATTTTAAAAATTGTAAATACGGTTAAACTGTAAAATATTTTTAAATTATCATTTAAGTTGAAAATATTAAATAATAATTAATATTAATTATAATTGCATTTCACCTCAAAAACTATTTGAACACCACCAAATTAGTTGTACTAAAAATACTAAACCTCTTTAATCATTCTCCATTTTAATTCAGAAATCAATTGCGTGTAATCAAGATATTTAAATTTGAAAACACATAATTTTTAATTTTTCAATTTAATTTTAGAATCATATTTTCTTTGTAAAATATATAAATTTTGCAGGGAACTAGGGAAACGTTAAGCAAGGATAAATCTACAAATATTTATTAGAATTACTGTATGAAATGATATATTTATATTCCTAAATATTTCTTTTTATTTTCATAAATGGTCAGCAAAATTATATTTATATATTATTTTGCATTTCATTTGAATAATTTCATTTAATGAGGAGAATGAAGATGTCTGCATATGGCCAAGTTGTCAAAGAAGAAATGTTTCGCTTGAAGGACTTTCTGCTTCATATATCTCTATATTTCTGTTACATGCCGGAAAGTTCCGAGAACTTGTAAGCACACACTCTCCGTTTAGTTGAAAATCTAATGGTGACTCCAGAATCAAATCGATAATTGTCTTCACAAATAAGGTGCTGTGGCCAACTCTTTAACTTTTACCCCATAGATTTGTCATTAAACCTTTTAAATTATGTATAGTAATTGGTAAACAATGCCATTTTTAATACATAAGAGTTTAAAGTTCTTTTACATTACAAAATGAATCAATAGCCGCAAATTATCACAAACAAAAAATAAATTTCTTGAAATTTTCAGTCAATTATTTCGTTCCAGTTATTATTAACAAATTGTCTAAAATACGAATACTTGATTGAAATACTCAAGAAAGTTCGAGTTATTTAATTCTGAGATAGTAAAAATAATTTTCCCTCCCTGAGAATTCAATATCAAAGTGAATAAGTTTTACACCGCATTACCACTTCAGAGTTAAGAAGTGGTACCTTTTAAAATTAGGAACCTGAAGGAAAAAAAAAGTGGAACTTTTTAAAATTAGGAACCACGGCATTTCATACACTTCGTGGTAGATCCGTCACGGCATTCATTCCAACGAAAATTTCATTTATGATTTAGATTAAATTTTGTAAGACAGTAATTGACTTATGGTATAATAGAAAACATGTTAATGTATTTACGAATTACTTTTTTAATAAACTATATACTCACAGGCACGTGATGAGCCCAAGAATAAGGGAAATTACTCTTAGCAAATAAAATCGTATCCTCAACTTTTCAATTAGGGTTTCACTATATTATGCGATTTCAAGATTATCTAGAATTATTTTAATCAACGTCCATTATCAGTATGACCCCTTCCACTTAACCAAAAATTTGATAAAATATCAATTGTGCAATTTATTATCATTTGATGATTATTAAACACCGTTATTGATTTCCACGGACAGTGGTTGTTGTTGAACTTCAGATTCCGGACTGTCCTTCTTGGTAATATGGCTACTTCTGACTTACTCTTCCAATCTATTTTCCCCGCATTTATTACTTTTATTTAGATTTAAGTTGTCTTCATTTGGACTTAGAATAAACCGAATCGACTTTTATAACCCGTAAAGTTAATTTCTTAATAGTCTGGCGACATCTTCACATATGTAAGGAGATACTGATCCTTAAAATATGTAATGGTGTAGGATTCCTCCAAAGATAATTTTATCGCATTATTTTATACAGCTTTGTTACTTCGAGGATTTTGTAATGCAAGCCAAGACTGTAAAAACCGTAAATCAATTGGACACATGAAATACAAATCAAAGAAGATTTTTTGAGTTTTAACATAAATCATTTTAATTATCCCTTTTTTAATTATTTGACGAGCCCCTTTATATTTGAAAAAGTACAGGTAAAATTCCAAATAACAATATATGAGATCCAAACATACCTCCTAGTCAGTAGAAAGATGGCCATTTTGCAAGGAAGCTTTCACCACTTACTTTAAAATGAGAATTTACTAAAAAAATATGAAAATTCAGGAAGTTTGTACGTGTACTACAAACTTTAATCAATTAAACTATCTTGCTTTTCATTTTATTTTTACAAAGTTCCGGATCTTCAACTACTTATCAGACTTTTTAAAGTTTTATCTTATTTCTGGTGAATTCCAGGGTTTGTTAAATGAGTGTAAATGGATTTTATTGATAACATCAAAATGCAACTTTCTGCAATTTTTTACTTTTTTTTAGAGTGTGCATACATTTGTTAAAATTAAATTATTTGCAAGAAGACAATATATAGATAATCTTCTTCTATAAGATATATGCAAAATACAGAGCGACTGTACAAACAATATTATGGAAATGAAGAATTAATGGGGAATACAAAGATGAAGGTATGAATGAATGCTAAAAGAACAATATAGACTGAACCCATCTTAAACTGATATATGAGGGTAAAAGTTCTAAATGTATTTAAGAACTCGAAAACATATCTAATTGAAGATAAATTTGAAGATTATAACACTGTACAATTATATTTCAAAAATCACTAATTTATTGATTCTAATAACAAAATTTCACGTCTTTACCGGCTTTAAAAATTCTCTAATTTGGGAAAATTGAATTTTCTCATGTACTGTGTAAGGACATATATATTAAAAGCTGTACGCAGAGTTCATTTTTAAAACGAAATTATTAGGTATCTCTGTGGGAGTATTGGGAATATTCTCTTAATTTCACTACTTGTTCAGGCTTAAATTAAATAATTAAAAATTTCTTTTTAGGAAATTCTAATAAATTAAAATCATTTATTCGATTTTTACAAGTTGAAATAGTAAAGGATTAATGCTCTAACAGTATTATATTACAGTATCGAAATGCAAAACAAAATAGAATTGAACACAAATATTACTATATTTAGCCTAAAACAGCTGAAAATAAAGGAAAAGCTGAAATTGAAGAAAAATTAATTTATTTTAAATTATTATATTACAGTAAACGTACAGTTTTTATCACTTCGATCAGCTCAATATGAAACTTGAAAACGCATTTCTATAATAATATATTGTTGCTATATACCTTACGGTACATTGAACAGTTTAGATTTATAACGAGAACTCTACAGTTCTTAATGATATAATAAAATGGAAGTATAAAGAAAGTATAGAAGCGAAGTAGTCGTTATCTTTTTCAAAGAAACGTTTAACTTATGTCCCATAACCAAGTAAAATAAAAAAAAATTACTTAGTGATTTCCATTCATTTAACGGTTCTTCTCTTTCTTTTCATGAAATATTTGACTTATTCATTATTGTCGTCAATGTTGTAGTTGTTAATGAAATGCATGACAATTGATTGATTTGAATATGTAGTAATACTTTGTATATTTAAAGAGCGATGCATAATGGTTTAACGATTATTATCAATGGGTGAAAATTTTAAAATATTGCGCAATGTCTTTTTATAAAAAGAAATGGGTGTGCTTTCGAGTCACTTTCGAAGAAAATCGTAGGAAGGCAATCCCTCTTAGCAAGAGAGCGCCATCTCTGTCCTTCGCTTTCCCCTCTTCCCGTTTATGGAAAGATGATGGTGATCTAAAGCATACAAAAGTTCAAATTATATTACTTTATATTTCTTTCTTTCATTTTAAAATTGGTTACTTTTATATCATAAATTTATAAATATTATCTACGTGTATTTGAGCCAAAAAATTGGTAAAAAATTTATATTGCAGTAAATAAATTGAAAATGATAAACTTAATATTTAAAAAAAACATTAAATAGCTGTAATTAATATATTAGTGGTAGATATTATTTAAATCATGTGAAGCGATAAAAATATTCAAAGCATGATTTTTCTGCATTCTTGATGATTTAGAAGGATTCAAAAAATATTTTGGTGCTACTATTTTCCATTTAAAAATATAACTAGAATTACAAAATAGTTCATACTAAATTTTCATCGTCTGAAAGTAGCAATATTTTTAACTGTTGTATTAAGATACATAATAAGAAAATTGAAAACGTGATAAGTTTCAAATCATTTAGAAAATATTAAATAGCTAAATTTAATATATTAGTGGTAGACAATATTTAAATTATTTGAAGTAGTGAAGTGATAAGAATATGCAAAGCATAATTTTAATGCATTCTTGATAACGAAGGATCCAAAAATTATTTTGATGCAACTATTCTCCATTTATGAAATATACCTTGAATTCTAAATTGTCCAACGTCTGAAAGTAGCAATCTTTTTAAATGTTGCATTGAGATACATTAAAAAATTTGAAAACGAGATAAAATTTAAATCATTTAGAAAATATTAAATAGCTAAATTTAATATATTAGTGGTAGACAATATTTAAATTATTTGAAGAAGTGAAATGATAAGAATATGTAAAGCATAATTTTAATGCATTCTTGATAACTTAGATGGATCCAAAAATTAATTTGATGCAACTATTCTCCATTTATGAACTATATGAACACTTGAATTCTAAATAGTTCATACTATATTTTCAACTTCTGAAAGTAACAATATTTTTTAATTTTGCATTGAAATATATAATAAAATGTGAATACAAAAGTTTTTTATTCGTATTTTAATAAGCATTTAGATTTTCCTTTTAGATTAATCGAAAAGTAAATTCTACAAATTTTAGTTTTACGTGAAATTAAAAAAGTAAATATTTTTACTCTCTATTAGTTCACTTTGCAAATTGAGGAAATTAAATAATTTGTACTTAATATTCCAAAATTAAAAAACATGAGTTTATTCTTAATATTTTATTTAACAATACGCGCAAATTTATTTATAAAACTATTTTTCCTAAAAATCAATGCTCTAGTGGGATTTTTATCACAAGCAAAAGTTCATAAAAGTTTTCACAAACTTCTTATCAATTTCCTCCTCCATTTAGAGAACTCAAGAAAGACTGCAATAACTTTTTGTGAAGTCAGATATGAAATAAAAATGAAATAAAAAATAACAGACTGCTTTAGAAGTTGATATATTTTCAATAAAGTAGTTTTAAAAGTTTCTGTTCTTTACCGCCAGTGACCTCTTTCTCGCAAAATCATAAATTAACCCAAATCAAACTACATTCTCTAAACATGCAACATCTAAAACTAAACTTCCTACAACTACTAACTCAAAAGAAATAGAAAAAACTCCGAAAACTCGATCTTTCAAACTTAGGGGCACACACTCTCACTCTATGCAAAAATTAAAGAAAATGAAGATCGAGACATACTTTTTCATTGACTGCTTCTCTCTCTAGTTGTCTTCATGTTATCGTCTGCCAGATCTGGATGCTATGTGCATTTCGGGGAGTGTCTAGCTGTTGATCTGAAGCCTCCTCCCTTTCCAAACACACGGAGACGCCTGTTGCTATCGTTTGGGGAAGGGGAGGGGGAACTGCGCGCAGCCTGTTGCGCCTCTTTGCCAACCCTTGCATCATTCCACTGTTCCACGGATCGGTCGACAGCAGGGCTCTTGATCTGCGTGTGTGTGCGTGTGTGTAGGGTTGCCATGGAGGGAACGTGATGGATATGTGTCGCCAACAGGTCGCCAAGATGGTCCAACAGGTCGCAGAACGATGTAGAGGGAGTTTGAAGAGAAAAGACAGGGTGTGCCGAATATTGTCGGCGTTGAAAGTGAGATGAGTAATACTGTTTCAGAGGTATGTATGATAGTAAGTATGAAAAGCGTATTTTAACCAAATTAAGTTTTGAGGACTGTTAAAATACAAAAATTACGGGTATCTTGTCACCCTGTTAAGGCAGCCAAGCCAAAAGATTTTAATTATATATATATATATATATATATATATATATATATATATATATATATATATATATATATATATATATATTATTTTTAATAATATCTATGCATAGCTTGCAACGACAAAAAAGAAAACTTCCCTGCAGGTTAACATGAAAAAATACTTAAGTAACCTCAACAAATACATATGTTTATAATAGATTAACTGACTGATTAATTTTAAATAACTTATCTATATAAATGGACAAAGCGGAAAGTCGATTATTTATAATATCCAATGAATATGGATACATAAGCTTAAATGACAAATAATTCAAAATACATATCAAAATCACTATAGAACATATAACTCAAAGAAAATGATATATTAAAGTCATTTTTAAAAGTGTTTTTAAATTATTCAAAAATAAAATTCTTTAAAAATAAAATAGCATAAAAGGTAAGAAAAGGGGAAATGATTGAATAGGATGAGGTGAGATGGAGGAGAATGAGGGATGAGTAGAAATTAAAAAGCGAAAAGTATTTTTGCTTAGGACACGATTGATGAGTTAGGATTAGAAACTCCATGGCAAAACTTGGATCAGTAAAATTTATAGTAATAAAAATGTAAAAAAGAAATAACATTGAGCATTTGATTTTTTTCATTGAGGCTTTGAAATAATAATAAGTAAAACTAAAGAAAGAATAAAGCATTTGTGGAAAAAAGAAAATATATATATATATATATATATATATATATATATATATATATATATATATGTGTGTGTGTGTGTTTGTGTGAAAAGGAAACATTGTCTATTCACTCTTCCAGTAGATACATTGCAATTTGGTAATTGTTACATTAATCTTAGTTAGAATTATTAGAGGATAGCTGCATTTCAATAATAATAAATCTGCGCTTCCACTGAAAGAGGTATGCAAATACTGAAAATATTGCTGAACATTCTTTATTTTATGAGGTTCTTAAACTGTTTTTGTTCTTTTGATCGGCCTGCACAATTCCTGTATGTCAAAATGTGGTGCACAAAGACTCACAGTTTTGTCAGAAATCAGTTAAATAAAACTAACTCGGTTCATAGTTATTATAAGCGCATGCAATTTTATTTCATATTAAGCACATCGAAAAATATTTAATAATACTGATAATAAATAAAATATTTTGAAAATAGAAAATTCTAGAATTCTCACTTTAAGATGATTTGTATTCATTGATCATCTAATGCGCCCACCCTTTGCTGGAAAGGGAAATATTCTTACAGGTTTACAACCTCTCTAAGGGCAGACAGAGGAGACAATTTGAACATTTTTTTTATTATTTAAATCGTCGTATTTTAGTGCATATGGTGTTAGCCTGTTAGGAGGTGTACAGAAACTTCCTCCTGAGTCAAGTAGTTATGCTCAATGAGATCAATAATAAATTATTCTAATAGACCCCAGGTATTGCATTCATTTGCAAATGTCATAACTTGATGTTGTAAAACAACTACTTACACAAATGAAAGAAGTATTTTTATTATTATTACGCCAGTAAACAAGTTAGCTTAGAAAATACTATTTGATCCTAAAAACTTCCATATTTACAAAAAATACAATTGGGCAACATTTAGCAACGACTAGTTTTAAAAAGTAAAGCGAACTATAATATAAATTTTAATTACAGCAACAATGACTTGTAGTTTATGATTAATATTATCTCATATATAAAAAGCTAAACTAGTCATAATCATATTTTTTTTCACAAGAATGGCTCAAATATGTGTATTTTGAGGCACATTGTTTGAAATTACCCATACTAAACTACATTTTAATTATATTAAGTGTAGTAGTAGTAATAAGGTACACGTTATCAGGAGTAAGTCACATAAGCTACTCCATATCACATGCGATAAGTATGAGGTCACATATGATAAGTTCAAATACACTAAGAGATAATATGTTATTTCTTATGAGATATTTTGTACAAAATGTTGTCTTAAAAATTAATTAGATAACATAATATCTTCATACAGATCTGTAAATGAATAAAAATGCCATTTATAGGTTTTTGATGCAGTACTTGTTCATACAAAAAATAGTAAGTATTTAGTTTCACTTTTTTCATAGTGTTTTAAAAAGAAATTATTGCTTCTAAAATGTTTCTAAAATATTACGAATTTGGCATTTTGACGGATAATTACATTTAAAGTGCACAGACACATATTTCGTCCAATTTTGTAAAGATTCCCTTCTTTGTCGTACATGTATGCAGGGTGTCTGGAGTAAGTCCTATCAAAAGAAATATCTCGATAACGAAAAGTATTTATTATTAATGCAGCTGAATAGAAAACCCCTGTGGCGTTACATGACCAAACAACTTTCTGGGGCTTACTCCCCTTTTTATGAAAGTGAGAGGAGCTATCTCGCTCCCTTTTAGAGAGAGAGAGGAAAAGTCAATTACAAAGTTATAGAATGTTGCCAAATTAGTATAAAAATGTGTTCGTAAAACAGAAAAATCTGCAAATAATTGTTTAAAATACAATTCTGAAAGCATGCGATTCATTAAACAGCAAAATAGTTTAGCAACAGTTGTATAACAAGCGATTTAATAAATTAAGTTTGGATGTTAACTGTTTTATTGCACAGACGATTTGCCGGTAAACATTATCATAATCGAAGCCTGAAAGATAAATGAACTAATCTGAGGTTTAAAGAACATTTCATCTGCAGTGTTATATCCTTAGACTATGTGTTTGTCAATTCGTCCGATTTTTATTTCGATTCTATGAATCATGTCTACTATAAACTTTTTAAAAGTAAAGGCAATCAAAATAGGTTTAAGAAGTTATTTAATATAAACTCCTTAAAAACATTTATAAAGCCAAAGCGCTTTCAGGCATCACCATGCCCTTCATCAGTGAGTGAATACAAGATAAGTTTCTAAATACAAGATATCCCAATCATCTGAGTACGTTAATGTTGTTTTATTTGGAGGGGAGGGGTTATATTCTATTCCCTAGTTTTCAGAGGTATATTTTCAGGATAATTCCCGAAACAATGATTAGTGGTTGCCCTTCATCAATGGCTGCCCTTCATCAGTGACTGATGAAGGGCATCCATTGATGAAGGGCAACCACTAATAAAGGGCAGCCACTGATGGGTATGGTGATGCCCGAACGCGCCTTGGCTTTATAAATTTATGCACGTCGAGGAAAGGAGTTTTTATTAAATTACTTTTTAAACCTATTTTTTGGTTGTCTTTAATTTTAAAAAGTTTATTAAAGTTGACGTGCATCCATTCTATTTACACATGTCTATTATGTATGTCTATTATGAAGCCGATTTGTGCCAAAATAGAAGTAAATTAAGTAAATGGAAGTAATATTACTACTTGCTAATGTACAGTACAATCACAATTACCTCTTTTTCTGTAAAATACGGACGTTAAAACTCACAGTACCGTTACTTTTTATGAAATAGTCATAAAATATATTTCATAGAATGGTACTATTTTAGATTTCATTCGACAAAAGACACTTCTAATGCCTTAACGTGCCACAAGATTTCATTAAATCATTAAATGGCATATATTATTCTGATATCAGAAATATATTTTTATAATTTAATATTTAAAAATAAAGCATTTGTTATTTATAAATTGTATTATATCTTTATGTGAAGGTTTATAAGAAATGTGTGTAGTAGCCAGAAAATTGAGTTTTGAACTTTTAATGTTAATTCTAAGAATTAAAACCGCGTGTCTTTATGATAATTGCAGCTCCTCTTACGGATATTGCATTATTAATCAAGCTAAAATATTAAAAAAAACTTTAAAGTTTCTGGATTGGTGACAGAGTCTTCTTGTTAAAAAATAGTTTTATTTATTTAAACCATTTTTTTGTTTAAAAAGTGGTTTAAAATAAACCTTTAAGCTATAGTTTTTCGGGATATTTTTTTAAAGAAAAACCCGTCTTATCCCAACTTTCGCCGACAGCACAAAAAATTGATTTTTTGAAATTGGCAACACTCAAAGCATAATGAAAATGTTTCCCGTATTTTAGAAACATGCGGCTATCTAAATCCAATAAAAACTAAAGAAAGTATAGTTGTTGGGATGGCTTTAGACTACGTTACCTCAGAAATAAAATTATAGACCTTTTCTTGTAAACCATCCGATACATTTCATTGATGAAATAACTTTAATTACCTTTCATGAGTTATTTACTCTACTTAATGTCACAATTTTCACTATAAGTTTCATAATATTTCATTAAATGCACTTCGTTAATTATTTATAAACAACATATATTAAACTAATATTAAACTTTGCACACATTACATAAATACATTTTCAAAATCCTCTCCTTTTGATATAAATCTTAATAAACCTTCAGTCTTAATAAAGCGCTCTGGAGACAAATTGACATATCTAATAAAATAAATAAAACAAGGGCTTAGTGAAACAGACAACCACTAGGGAAAGTGTACACCCCCAAATATAATGTTATAAAACGACCCACGCAACTTCCATAATGTACTTTAGGCAGTATTGTGCAAAATATAGATAAAAAAAATGTGCCCCTTGCATAATTAACAAAATAAATAAAACAAGGGCTTAATGAAACAGACAACCTCTAGGGAATGTGTGCACTCCCAAATATAATGTTATAAACCGAAACACGCAACTTCCATAATGTACTTTAGTCAGTTTTGTGCAAAATATAGATAAAAAATGTGACCCTTGCATAATCAACAAAACGTTACATGAAATTTAAGATTGGGCTAATATTATATGCTGCAGAGAAATATTGATATTTTCCATAAAAATAATGCTACTATGAGTTTATTAACTTCTTAGGCAAATTTTATTTACTTAGGAAAATTATATTTTAATTTTCGTCATGTATATTAGACAGCATTTATGTTATAGACCGACAAGCTTAAATACATGCATTATATGACTTGGCTGTGTATCAATTGTTTCTAACTCTTTAAAAAAGAGCTTATAAAGCGACCTTACAATGTAATCTCCCAAGAAAAAAAAGTTGCTGTGAAGATGGTATAGTATATTCATTCTGATGCTAATTATGAAAAACATACGAAAACTGAACGGAATAAGAATCTGAGAAATTCAAGAGACGTTTATAAACTATGGCGTGTAGTTTACTTTAAAGTACACATTAGCTCACATATGTTTGTGAAAGCTTTACAGAGCATATTTCTATTCATAAAACTCCCAAATTTTACGCAGAAGTAAAACAATCAATTTATTGGTCTCAGAGAGATACAAAAGCGAAAAATTGTATTTTAATTTAATTCCTTTATTTATATAACGTATTTTTACACGAGATGCTAAGATTTGAACAGAGGCTTCACCAGTAATAAATTTATGCTTAACATAATGTATAGACGAATTTTCAATCCCAATTTAGAACCAGATAACTGAAAAAAGAATTAATGTCATTTAGGCAAGGAAGTGCTCAACTGATAATCCATCAGCATACCTAGACCTTGGTTTTGTAGTTATTGCCGCTCTTCAACAAGCAATGAGATGATGATAAATGAGCACAAAACCCATTAAAGCAATGATTTACTTATATGCAACGTCCTGTTATAGGGCAGAAATTATTTCACTATATTCCTGAGCACTTAGACTTTTATTAACGGTAGGTGAGGCTGAAAATGTCCTGAACCGTTTCGGGATTTAAAGGAATAATTCTTCTACCAGTAAAATTCTAAAATCTTTCTTTTATTAAGTTTTAGTATTACTAATCATTTAATTACCTTCACCATGTTAACCTACTGTAATGACTGTGAAACTATTTTACTATATTCCTGAGCGCTTAAATTATTATTAACGGTAGGTGGGGCTGAAAACATTCTATAACGTTTCTGAATTCGATGTAATAATACTTCTACCAGAAAAAATCGAAAATCCTTTATTAAATTTTGTTATAACTGATCATCTCGTTATCTGCACCGTGTTGACCTACGGCAATGGATGCGAAACTACGGATCACAGATGGTGATTAGTTGAGCACTTACTTGCTTATCTGCAACGCCCTGTTATAGGGAAGAAATCGCTTTATTGAATAAATGCCAATATTTAGGTTTATAATAAGTACTAAGTACATTCAACAAGTACAAGTAATAAAGTGCAAGTACATTCTATTTATAATCAATCAAATATGCGACATTATGACATTGCAATTGTTATACACTTGTTTATATCACTAATTTTTATTTTGAAATAAGTGGTGGTTCGTTTGACGCAAAAACATTTAATTTCAAATCTACTCATTTTTGATACACGAATAACATGGGTATTAATATTGTGTGCACTTATAATACCCAGCACGTATTTAAGAGACTAATACATTTCGCACCGTGTGACAGATCTTAAGTTGTAAATGAAATAAAATTTCGAAATAAGTTTATTAAAATATAGTAGAAATCAAAAATAGGAGAGATTCAAACTAATTTATGTGCATGCACTTTGTTATTTTTTAGTAACGCACAGATATTGCAAATGATGACCAACCCAACAATAGCTCACAGCGTCTTCGTAATCGAATAACACATATTATATTTACCTAAGTGTACTCAAGTTAAAAAGAATATGGTCTTTCATATGGTTTTTTTATATCCGAGTTCACTGCTATATTGATCCTTTCTTGGGTATGATATATTTGAGTTACATTTAGCTTAAGTCTGCATTCACATTACAAATAACAGTATTGATAGATCGGTATGCTTTTTATAAGCTCTTCAACATGAAATAACCCATACCTACAATAGCAGCCAAAAAACTTAACTTGCTTTGCACCACAATTTTGCTGACATCTATAGTCCATCCCCACTAGGGGTGAAGGCGTATATCGGAAGGGCACTGGCTTCTATAGTCTCAGATCCACCTTGCCTAAGGGGTGCATTAATTTGTGGAGTGGCCCGGGCGGGTCTTGGTAATCACGAAGCAGACTATTTCCAGGTGGCGGAGAGAAACTGCGTCCTTGTGGTCTGTTTCCAGAGACGTCGGTGGCCGGGGTCGGGACTCGGCAGGACCTTCTTCGGACCTTATCCAGTGAATGGTTTCGCTGACCTCGTTCCCCTAACGGTGGTTTTACTTGCTGGTTCATAAAACCATCTCTTCCTTCCCCAGTAGTCGACATAAGCCACTAGGTTACCGCAGAGGGTTGACTGAACTTGTCCCTATCATCTATAGTCCAGGTCTGACTTACAAAAGATGAGTCCAAAGGCCTAAATGTATTTGGAGCCAACTAAGCCTTTTAATATTTACTTATATCATCAACAGAAAAAAAAAGTTTAAAGAAAGTAGTATAATGGAAAAGAAAATCAACGTTAACTATGAGATTTTTTAAAATGTCACGGATATTCCCAGTTATTTAAAACAAAAAAGTTAAAAAAAGTTTCAGGTCATTATTGCAAAATGTGGGGACCAGGGCTTAGGTCTCTGTGGTCTGTCTGTAAACCAGGCTCCCTCATTGATAAATATCGTCCTTCTACTTAGCTGGTATGAATTTTCATAATGTTAAAGATCAGGCTGCACAAGGATGTTATGGCGCAATTCGTATTCACGGAAACTAATCCCGGTAGGGCCTAAGCTCACGGGCCCTACCGGTATCTATGATACTTTTTGATATTCTTTGAACAATTTGGTTGCACTTCTTAGCTCTCTTTAGGATTGATAGTTTATTTATATACTGAATGTTAACATCATTTTATCGGTTGTTATCGAATTTGTTTACTCTTTATTTGCGTATCATGATTTAAATGTGACTCTGACATTTGAAAGAAGTTGATGCGTTTAAAATGGAATAAGTTGATAATATATATCAACTTACCTCGACTGTATCTTATTAATCAGTTTCGTTTATTATCGGACAATTATTCGAATATGACCTAACTGAATTTTACGGCCACTCCAGGAAAATATATTGAAAATGAAATACAAAAAAAAATCTGATGTGGGCAACACATGACTTTCCTTATATAATGTAATGAATTTACTACTTTTACAGTAAAAAAATAGGTTTTTCTTATAGTAGATACGAATATTCTTTCCAAGTCATTGAATTTTCGACAATTAGTCGTCATTTTCATTGATTTAGCGTCATTTTTATCCATTTGGCGAGATTTTCGTTAATTTGGCAGCATTTCAAAAAGTCGCCAAGTTGGCGACATTCCACCAAATTCGTCGCCAAAGTCTCGCCAAGCGTTATGCACTAAGAAATAAGTTATTCTTACAGCCGATAAATGACTATTGGCGTCCAAATACAAAAGTGTTACTCAGAGTATATTTTTTCATGAATGGAACGAGCTAGATCCACGAGAATGATGTCACCCTATTTATCGCATGGTATTACATATGAAAAGTGAACATGTTTATCAATAGGAATTTTTATTTTTATTTTATAAGACTTTTTGATATTTTTTTTTAAAATGTACAATATCTCCGAAACGGCTCGAGTTAGCGCTCTAAAATTTATGTCAATCGTTTTCTAATGAAAAATTACATAAAAAATGTCTATTTGCGTAACTTTATTAGAGGTTCTGATTTTTTGACGATTTTTTCAAAATTTCATTCGAAAATTTAGGGGGGTTCTGAACATTCGATTACGTATAAAAACAATAAACTTCCAGTGTTTACGGATTGTGATTTTTGTACCAAATTTGGTTCAAATCGGTCCATTCGTTCGTCAGTTATCGTCTCCATAGACCCACTGACACACACACGCACACACACAGACATCACTTCAAAAATGTTTGATTCGTGAACAGGGATGCTTGAAACATGCTCTCCCGTCGAAAACTCGAATTCGAATTTTCGACCCCGTCACAATACTTTCCTTATACATTATGTATATAAGGAAAGTAATACGAAATGTTAATAACCAAGAGTAACACATTATGTAATATTTTTTGTCATTTTTATTCCTAATATTATTAACATCGTAAAAAGTAATTTGCACTCATAAAATACTGTTTACTGTTACATTTTTTGTTATTGCAATAACGTTTTCCTTATCAGTATCAACTTGTTCCACACGGTGGAACAAATTTATACACTTATCCACTTAGCTAACTTAACCGTTTTTATAGGTATCTGATTCTACATTCAATATTTTTTTGGCGCTTACTTTATCAGAGGAAGCAGAAACAGAGTAAATTCTAATAAAATTTTAAAGTAGATAAAAAAAATGCAAATAAAAAACACCAAACAGATATAACAACTTGTCCCGATATCCATTATATACTAAGCCTAATTTATCAAATACATTTTCCTTACCACTTGCACGTAGTGACCTATGAAAAAGGGAACATATGTCGAGAGGAAACAACACGCCTGGCTTTCGAAAGATTCAAAGAAGCCGGTAAAATGCGGTATCAAAAGTGGTATGTTTCGGCTCCTAATTACTTGCACCCCTACAAATAGCCCTTTTCATTTGTAAGGCTTTCCTATGAATGGGGGTGACTTTTAAAACTTTTAATTTAGAGGAGGATTATAAAAGCTGTTGCTGTTTAGGCATTGAGCATTGGTTGCTCGCTTTGTATTTACAGTGAAATCATTCATTTTTATTGAAAAGTAATGAAAAAGAGGTAGTTCTCCGATTTTTATTTACTTATTTGAATTTTAATTCATTTTGAAAATTAGGAAAGGATTATACTTTGACTTATGACATAGTAATTGACTTCAAAGCATTAATTTTGGAATTTTATGGTAATTTAAAATGAATTTGGGGTTAATAATTTTCTATATTTAATACTACACCATACTCTACAAAATTGATCTAGAAATATGTGTGAATAAAAATTCTTCTTCAGTTATAGTACTCTCTTAGATCCTGGTCTGGAATTGTATTCTCCAGGTGTGTCGATTGCAGTGTTCCATGAACTTTTAGCACACCTATTCTTCTAGCTTTCTGTGTAACTGAGTTCATTGTTGTAATTTATCAGATGAGACAACTTTTCCTATTACATCCATTCTGAGTAATGGAAGGATTTTATTAAACAGGGGAAGCTAGGTAGACGCCCCATTCTGAACACTCGCTGTTATGAAAAGCTAACATTTGTTTCGCTGCAAACTATCTTAGTAAATGCATTTTGATGCTTTCGTTTCAATGCTGTATTTTGTGATATATTTGTTTCAAGCATTTTGGTGCAAAAGTTGCTGCATGTTTACTTACTTTTGTATTACATATTTTTACATATGTATTACATATTTTATTTGTATTACATATTTTTGCATTATATATTTTTATATATGTATTACATATTTTATTTTTGTTACATATTTTCATATTTTGTGTTTACGTAATTTTGCATTTTACATATTTACGTATTTTTTCCACATTCTTGCAATTACTAAAAAAAAATTAAAACGCAGTCTCCTTATGAATTTACATAATTCTGCATTTTACATGTGTACGTATTTTTTCCACATTCTTGCAATTACTAAAAAAAAATTAAAACGCAGTCTCCTTATGAATTTACATAATTTTACATTTTACATGTTTACGTATTTTTTCCACATTCTTCCAATTACTAAAAAAAATTAAAACGCAGTCTCCTTATGAATTTACATAATTCTGCATTTTACATATTCATGTATTTTTTCCACATTCTAGCAATTACTAAAAAAATTAAAACGCAGTCTCCTTATGAATTTACATAATTTTACATTTTACATGTTTACGTATTTTTTCCACATTCTTCCAATTACTAAAAAAAATTAAAACGTAGTCTCCTTATGAATTTACATAATTCTGCATTTTACCTATTTACGTATTTTTTCAGCATTCTTGCAATTACTAAAAAAAATTAAAACGCAGTCTCCTTATGAATTTACATAATTCTGCATTTTACATGTTTACGTATTATTTCCACATTCTTGCAATTACTAAAGAAAATTAAAACGCAGTCTCCTTATGAATTTATATAATTTTACATGTTTACGTATTTTTCCACATTCTTGTAATTACTAAAAAAAATAAAAACGCAGTCTCCTTATGAATTTACATAATTCTGCATTTTACATGTTTACGTATTTTTTCCACATTCTTGCAATTACTAAAAAAAAATGAAAGCGCAGTCTCCTTGTGGATTTACATATCCTTATGTACTAAACAGATTCAATGTATTTTGCTAATATTTCTTTAACTAACGCTTTTCATTTATAAGCCGTACATCTTTGGGTTGGGGGTCTTTTATGTCCCCCAAGATCTTCTATGTCAGTGAATTAGGCGAGTGAAAAAAAAATATGACTGTTTAAATTACCAAAACTGAAATAAAAGAATGATATTTTAATGTTGAAAGATGAGAACTTTAATTTTGCATGTTTTCTTTTAAATAAAAAATTTAATTTGGAATGATATACTAAATATGTATTGCAAATCATAAAACTGGAGTATCCAGATCATCAGTCAGAAAACATCGTTATCGACACCATGAAAGTCTTACATCTACACCTAATAGGCTTTTGATTTACGTATTAATATATGTAACGATTTGTTTGCTAATTGCACGGTTATAAAAGGAAATAATTTGGAAAGGTATATTAAATATTGAAATTATGTTTAAAATTCATTATATTGAAAATCATAAAGCAGCAGCATCCAAAGCATCAGGCAGAAAACATCGTTACCGACACCACAAAAATATCACATCTACATCTGATTGGCTTTTGGTTTCCAAATTGAAAGAGGTAACGATATGTCTGCTATTTGCACTGTTATAAAAGGAAATTATTTTTTTTTTAAATCAGGCTAACATTGTCCTACTATGGTCTTTTACGATGGATTTCTGTATTTGAAATATCATACGACCGATGGAAATAATAAGGTGCGAAAAATGGAATAACTGGGAGGACAAGAAAATTGAATTTTTACATGAAGCCTAAGAAATTAATTCTCACTGCATATACACAATCGCTCGAATATGGCCAGCACACGTGTATTATTTTTTTTTACATCGTAAGTAATCGGTTACAATTAAAATTTATGTTACAGAACAATTTATAATTGTAAGCCTTTCCAATTAACAAATTTAGATTTTTACATTCAGCCTTTGATGACAAAGTGTATAAAATATTCTGGGAACTGTGACAGTGTTTCCTTCAGGCATACCTCCGGGGGCCTGAGGCTCCGGGGGCCATACTAGTTTTTATTTATGTGACACAACATATAGATATACTTATATATGGTAAATAAAAAACTTGTCCCCCTTAAAATTTAATTCCCCCCCCCCACACACACACACACCCAGCCAAAAAAGTTCTGAAAGAAACACTGCATTCATTCTACTCTTCATAAGGGAGCATAGTGGTATGCCTCCATATGTCAAAATTTCATTATTCATATTAGGTAAGTTTTGCCTTTCGGACTGTGCAATATCAATATGTTGGATTGTAAAGAATAGAATGTGTTTAAAAATGCATTAAGATGAAGTGGCTTAATATTCCTTTAATAACTAGGGGGCGCCGATCCTGGTTGCTACGCTTGACAACACCAGTAAGCTTTTTATGATTTCTAAGAAATGTTACGATTTAACAATTACTAATAATTATTGTTAATTTAATAAAATTGTTATAACCATAGAAGGAGAGAATTATTTCTAACTCGTTTGACATCTCAATTGTAGGAATATGTGATAACCGTAAAGTTTATTTACATTTGAAAGTCTCTTTCGGTGTAGTGTTTGTTGGTGTTGTTTTTGTTGGAGTATTGAGAGGAAAAAAAGTTCTTGAAACCTGATTATAAGTTTTACTCGCCCTGTTGTGACAACTAATTTCAAGTTAAAGTGCATTAACTAACATTGTAGTCTAGTTTAGAAATACATATTTATACTTATATACAAAATGCTTTTTTAATTTAGTTCGTGCCTATTTTTGGCACTAACTAACGTTGTAATCTAGTTTTGAAATAAATATCTATACTTATAAAGTACAAAGTACCTTATTAATTTAGTTCTTAGCCATCTTTGTGACGTTTCTGCCAGCAACCAATCAAGGAAGTTGAGAGTCTTCTCAACAAATCAAATCTCTTCACTGGTATTGCTGAATTTTATTAATATTTAAATAGCTAAGGACTCTGCCCCCTTATCATTACGCTCACCAACCCCCTTATCATTACGCTCACCAACTCGCCTTGCGAGACTGGAAATTTCGCTTCCTACTCGCTGACGCTCGCTGATCTCTCTTCGCGAGAACTTTCGTGCCGCCTGCTACGCAGCCGTAATACGCAAATGGGTACCTTCCTGTTGAACAGACATACACCAGCCCTAGAACTCGCTTCGCTAGCTCTTCACATCTAGACGGCGCATACGACCGACTACGTGTCGCATGCTCGCTGATGATCGCAAAATCCCGGGGCTCTGCCCCCCCCTCCCCATTGGCTGATGTACCTGACAACAATGGTCCTGAAACCCTCTGTTTGTCAGAATATGCCATAAGTTATATGATAGTCAACATTTCATTTTTTCCCATGTAGTCATGTTTAGAAATAAATATCTATACTTTTAAAGTTTTTAATGCTTCAATAATTTAGTCCTCGCCCATTTTATAACGTTTTAGCCAGAAACCAATCAGAAAGAACCTAACAATCACCTCGACCAATGAAATTTTCGCCCGTTAGTGAAGAAAATGTTCACTTCATAAGTGCATTAAAAATTGAATAACTCATTAACTAAATCGAAATTTAAAAAAAGGGCTCCGTCCTGCAAAAATTCAACTATGAAGGTACATGTCACCAAAAATTCGAGTTCTTGCTATTGCTAGTCTGTCCAGGACGCGAACAAGCAGCTCATAAACTCTTCCTTTGACTTTAAATTTTTCCTAAACTAAATTTTAAATCGAAAAACGGTTTATATCAGTGTATTTCCCTAATATTTCTCTACAAATGTACCAAATTTCCCATTTTTGCATGCTATAGATTTTACGCTACGTGACAGAGAAACTTGAGAAGCGGGAAATTTGTTAAACAGCAGCGGCATCAGTTACTTTTTCTTAATATAGAAAGATTATGTCTTATATAGACATTTCAAGCTCGTCTTGCACATCTAAGAGTCCATATTGGTTTATATGTAAAATTCTAGAATTTTTCTATCTATTCGCAATGCAGTGCCAAAAATTCGCAGGATTTTTTAACACTTTATAATAATAAATAATAATAAACTTTGTTTTGCCACACAATATACACAACATATACAATTTCTATTAGTATAACAGTGGGGCAAGGGACTGCAGAAAAAGGCGCTTCGCACAATAACTACCGTAAAAATGACTTTATCAAAATGAAATTTTAGTATGTTGTTCAGACGGTCTGTGGGACCTATGGGAATATAAATGACTAATATCACCCACCCAGTTTGGATTGAACCCGGGTTGAAAACATGAAATACATTGAACCCTATGAAACGTAATTTTTCAAACATTTTTTTAAGTGAATTTAAAATTCACAAATTGCTTCGAAAGCGTTAGGAAATATTCAAATTATCCCATAAAAAAATAAAAGAATCAGCAAAATATATTTGTTAGTTTTTTTTAAATAAAAATTAAAATAATAATTACACCCATATCATACGGTTTCCCTGTCGCCCATTTTTGCTGTTCTATGTCATCGGATGAGCCGGACGGCCTGGGTTTTCGACCCATATCATACGAAGAGATCACGTGATCCACTTCAAACGAAAATATGGCATCCATATTGTGTCAAAATCGCGATTTTTAAAGTTCTTCTTAATTTATATTTAGTGTTGCATCCGTCCTAAAACCGCTGTACTTTTGATTTTTTTTCTGTGCATCTATATACTGCGACAACGCAATTACAATGTTTTTGAGTTTAAATGATCATCAAACTTTGATTATATCTACAACGAAGCCTGATTTTCACGTATGGAGAATGTAAACAGATCAAGATGTAAGATGAGTTGTATAAGAATTTCTGAATTTCTTTAACACAAAATTATCTTGCTCTGGTGTCTGCAATATTGATATGAATGAAGCATTCATTGATTTTACATAGAGAAGCAGGCAATTATATTTCCTTTTTCGGTGAAGATTTAAGCATGGAGTTATACAGTACTTTTACCTCCACCATTCTTAAATAAAATAAATTATTGTAGTATTGTGATAATTTTAAAAATATCGCCGCTGAATGAAAGGAATGAAAAAAGGTTTATAAATGAAATTTTCACTGCTTTTATACAAAGAGCCAGGCGATCTATATTTCGACGACGTTATTTGAATAAAGCTCTTTTAATTTTGATGAAGCTTTCAAATATAATAAATTGTAGTATTGTGATAATCTTTAAAATATCACTACTGAATGTATCGCATTTCAGAGATGTTTAAATACAATTGCATTGCAGTTGGAAAGTGTTTCGTAATCAATGCTTTATGCATGACTGATCTTTCTTGTTCAATATAGATATATTTCAGTTCTGAATGAACACACAGCTATAATGAAACAACCATGGGTTGCTCTTGTTTACTAAAACCGCCTTATGTCGAAATGAAAACAAAACAGAACAGCTCTTGAAAGACTGGGAAACCCGAAGAAGTGCGTGTGTCACAAGATGCTTCCGCACCTAATTGCGTGCACCCCTAAAAATACGGCTATTGAGTTGCAAGGCTTTCAACTGAATAAGGCGTCTTTTAAAACATTGAATATGAGCGGGACATTAATATAGCCCCACTTTCCAATTAAATCTAGGCTGCTTGATTTCTGTTTAGAGTGAATTATATTAGTGCTCTTAAAGTTAAAGTTGAGTAATTTTCAAAAGAATATGAGGGATGGAATATTATTATTATAAAATATAGGCCAGTCAGTTATACTCATATGAAACATGTTTTTATTACTTTCCTTATATACATAATGTATAAGGAAAGTATTGTGCCGGGGTCGAAATTCGAATTCGAGTTTTCGACGGGAGAGCACGTTTCAAGCGTCCCTGATTACGAATCAAACATTTTTTGAGGTGATGTCTGTCTGTGTGTGTGTGTACCAATGAGTCTGTGGAGACGATATATCACGAACGAATGGAGCGATGCGACTGAAATTTGGTACAAAAATCATAATCTGTGATTACTGGAAGTCTATTGTTTTTAAACGTAATCGAATTCCCAGAACCCCCCTAAATCTCCGAGTGAAATTTTGAAAAAATCATCAAAACATCAAAATCATTGATAAAGTTACACAAATAGACATTTCTTATGTAATTTTACCTTAGAAAACGATTGATATATACTTTAAAACGCTAGCATGAATCGTTCTCGAGATATTGCACATTTTTCAAATGAATTTATCAAAAAATCCCATAAATTAAAAAAAAATATTAAATGTTGAGAAACATTTTCACTTTTCATATGTAATATCATGCGATAAATTGGGTGACATCATTCTCGTGGATCTAGCTCGTTCCATTCATGAAGAAAGATACTTTGAGTAATACTTTTGTATTTGAACGCCAATAGTCATTTATCTGCTATAAGAATAACTTATTTCTCGGTACATAACGCTTGGCGAGATTTTGGCGACAAATTTGGCGGAATGTCGCCAACTTGGCGACTTTTTGGAATGTTGTCAAATCAACGAAAATCTCTCCAAATGGATAAAATGACGTTAAATCAATGAAAATGACGACAAATTATCGAGAATTCATTATCTTGGAAAGGATATGAGTATCTACTATAAGAAAAACTTTTTTTTTTACTGTAAAAATATTAAATTCATTGCATTGTATAAGGAAAGTCATGTGTTGCCCACATCAGATTTTTTTATTTCTGATTTACAGATTATATGATATGCCAGCAGTTTATTTGGAATCTTTGCAACCTTTACAGGCATTATGAGATTAATAAGAATATAGTATTGGAATTAAAATATTTTTCTTACTATATTTCAACTATGAACTATTTTAAGACGGGATTTGAAACTCAAATCTACATATGAAAAGTCGGCATTACTATACTTCTGTAATTATTATAAAATTTAAAGGCGTGTTTATCCACGTGCCATACGTTTTTAACACTTTCCAACATATATGAAAAGTGTCTGTGACTTTGGTCATCCTGTCTGTCTGTCTGCTTCTTCGCAAAGGTAACTTCGGTAAAAATGACTTTATCGAAACGGCATTTTAGTATGTTGTTGAGACTATCTGTGGAATGTTTGGGAATGAAAATAAATAATATCACCCAATTGGTTTCGGATTTATCCGGGTTTTAATTCGGATTCGCCAGGGTAATACACCTAACCCTATGGGACTTAATTTTTCAAACATTTTTTTTATCAGAGTTAAAATGCATAAATTGCTTCGAAAATTTTAGGAAATATTCCAATTATTACATAAAATGCGTAAAAAGCATAGGAAACACTTCGCAATTCATACTTTCGATGACATTATTTGAATAAAATTGATTTTGTGCAACTAGCATTGTCTTTTTGAATGAATTTAATTTTAATTTTTGAAAGGCAATTTTGAAGCAGCTTAAAATGTAAATAAAATTTCAATTTAGTTGGAAAGTGTTTCATAATCAATACTGTATGCATGATTGATCTTGCTTCAGATAAATGTTCTTCTGCTCAGAGTGTGGGGATAGCATTATATACTAACATAGGCTTATAGATAGCGGAATTATATAGGATTGTATTCTCAGTCTTTGATTTAGTCTTAAACTTTCTTCTTTACTTCAATGTTTGATACACTGAAGCTAGTTAGTTCTATAAAGCAGAAAACGTTATAAAAAATTCAAGTCCCAATAGAAATTTAACCCACAGATCTTAGAACTAACTAGAGTATGTTCTATACATAGAAAAATACTGGGACAAAATTGTTGCGTCTTATAGTGAGAATGGACCTTACATTTTTCTTCCTCAGATTTAAGTCAAACTTCAGAGCTTAACAACTTCCTAATCCTCTACTAATTTTATACAGCCTAGTATAATGCCCTTCTCATTTTCTAATTTTTATATAGGCGGCTAGCATATTGTCCTATTTCTTCTCTATGTTGTTATACAGGCTAGTATAATACCCTTCTCATTTTCTGATTTTTAAATAGGTGGCTAGCACATTGTCTTATTTATTCTCTACGCTTTTATACAGGCTAGCATAATGCCCTTTGCATTTTCTAATTTTTATGTTAGCAGCTAGCATATTGTCCTACTTATTCTCTATTTTTATATAGGCTAGCATAATGCCCATCTCTTTTTCTAATTCTATATCGGCGGCAAGCATATTGTCCTATTTATTCTCTACTAATTTTATACAAGGGAAAAAATTAGGAAATGAGAAAGGCATAATGCCTTTCTCATTTCCTAATTTTTATATAGGCGGCTAGCATATTGTCCTATTTCTTCTCTACGTTGTTATACAGGCTAGTATAATACTCTTCTCATTTTCTAATTTTTATATAAGCGGCTAGCATATTGTCCAACTTATTCTCTACGTTTTTATACAGGCTAGCATAATGCCCTTCGTATTTTCTAATTTTTATATTAGCGGCTAGCATATTGTTCTACTTATTCTTCATTTTTATACAGAATAGCATAATGCCCTTCTCATTTTCTAATTTTTACATAGGCAGCTAGCATATTGTCCTATTTATTCTCTACGATTTTATAAAGGCTAGTATAATGCCCTTCACATTTTCAAATTTTTATATTAGCGGCTAGCATATTGTCCTACTTATTCTCTAATTTTATACAGGCTAGCATAATGCCCTTCTCATTTTTAACACTTTACAACAAAGTTGAAAAGAGTTTATGACTTTGTTTATTCTGTCTGTCTGTCTGTCTGCCTGTCTGTCTGTCTGTCTGTCTGTCCGTTAGCACGATAACTGCCGTAAAAATGACTTAATCAAAATGAAATTTTAGTATGTTGTTCAGACGGTCTGTAGGACCTATGGGAATATAAATGAATAATATCACCCAATTAGTTTTGGATTGAACCCGGGTTGAAAAAATGAAATACATTGATCCCTATGGGACCTAATTTTTCAAACATTTTTTAAGCGAATATAAAATTCACAAATTGCTTCAAAAATTTTAGGTAATATTCAAATTGTTCCATAAAATATATAAAAAAAAATTCAGCGAAATATATTCAGTAGTTCTTTAAATAAAAATTAAAATAATAATTACACCTCTTATATGAAACGATCACGTGACCATGATATGAAACGATAACATGACCCACTTCAAAATGATATATGGCATCCATCTTGTTTCAAAATCGTGATTTTTTAAGTTCTTTTTAATTCATATTGAGTGTTGTATCCGTCCTAAAACTTCTTTATTTTCGCTTAAATTCTGTGCATCTACATACCGAAACAACGCAAATACAATATATTTCAGTTTAAATGATTATCCAAATTTGATTGTTTCTACAACTAAGCCTATTTTTCACTTATGTAAAATGTAAACAGCAAAATATGTAGAATGAGTTGTATTAGAGTTGCTGTATTTTTTTAACACAAAATCATTTATTCCATGGAGTCTGCTTGGCTGATATGAATGAAATATTAATTGATTTTATAAAAAGAAGGACGGTTTTTTTCGATGAAGTTTTAAGCATAGAGTTTAATTACTTGTGGCTCCATGGTCTTAATTTTTAAATAAAATAAATTATTATAGTATTGTGATAAATGAAATGAATGGGAGAAAGTTATGAATGAAATTCTGATTTTATAGCGAGATCCAGGCGTGTTATTTTTTCTATGACGTCATTTGAATTAATTTCAGTTGTTTTCGATGAAGTTTTCAAATATAATAAATTATCGTAGTATTATGATAATTTAAAAAATATTAGCGTGGAATGTATCGCATTTTAGAGATATTTAAACCAGGCAATTTATATTTCAATGCCGTCATTTGTATGAAGTTCATTTTTTTCAATGAAGGTTTAAGTTTTCAATTATAATAAATTAATGTAGTATTGTGATAAGTTTTAAAATATTACCGAGGAATGTATTGCATTTTCGACTTTTTTAAATAAAATTGAAGTTGGAAAGTGTTTCATAATCAATGCTTTAAGTATGATTGATCTTTCTTGTCTAATTTTTATATAGGCGGTTAGCATATTGTCCTATTTATTCTCTACGTTTTTATACAAGCTAGCATCCTGTGCATGAGAAAACAACCCGGATTGAAAATCACTGCCATGATTCATAGGTTTTTGAAAAAATCGAATCTTGGTCTTTTACAGACCTCAATGTTCACTGTACACTGTAAAACATTTACTAGCATGTTACTGAAACTTTCAGGGAAATCAGCTGTCCATAATTTTGAATAAGGTTCCTGATAATTTTGGATAATAAAAATATAAATACAAAAATAATGCTTTGGCAGACGATAATTAGCTGAATATTTCAGAAATGAAGCGGGGATTTTCAGGAACGCTATAATTGTGGCTTTTCTTATCAGTCTGAAGAGATAATCAACAAGGTAGCCGTAAAAAAATGAGCAAAAATTGCAGCATGTTTTACAGTGTATCTAACCTGTATGGTAAAGTTGTTTGGGATTCATTAAAAAAGTCGAATCATTCCAATCGGGTTTGAAAGCACGAATTTTCGACCTGGCCGGATGACGCTTGATCAATTAAGTAGCTGAAACAAAAGTCTTATCTCTTAAAGTAGATAAGAACTCTCAAATTACATCCAGATATAAAACTCTGATATATGCGATACAGAATATCTACGGCAATTTTCATCCGCCTTCTCTTTTAAAGAGTAATTCTTAAACAGAACAACATACGAATACCTATTTATCTCGCATTTTCTTCAAGAAATAGTCATCTGTTTATTTCACCCTTTTAATAATCGAAGCCTTTTCCCTAATGCTTCTGTCTCATATGCCACTGAAACTTACATATTCATAACTACATTAAAAAAAGCAGCTACTTTCTTAGCGCTACTTTGTGGCGACGAATGTCATCATTGGCTTAACCAAGGCCCGATTCCACGTCGGAAATTACATGCTGAATATTTAAAATCTCTGTTTATACGGGCTCGGAAACGAATTTGCTTGCTGTGAAAATCTGCACTAAGTCTAACATACAATTAGGGATTGTTTCCTTTTGGGATGATTCTTATGCATGGAATTTAGACCTAATGTGAAAGACGTGTGGTTTGTAATGCTTTTTTTTTTTTTTGCCTTGTATAGAATGTATTTTGTGTTTTCTAAATTTTTAGTTACTTTTTAGGAATAGCTCAGTTAGAGTAGATTAGGTATTTTTGTGCATTTCAACCGTGAGAAGATATTGTATGAAAAAAAAAATATTCCTCCGAGTAGTATGGCCACAGATTGACTCATGTTAATTTAACTGGAAGAAATATTCCTGGCTTTTATTAATTTTGTGAAATTTTTATGATGATTTTTACGAATATGCGTCAGAAATGCGATAGACATAATTTAGATAGTGTAAAAAGATTGTTTTTTGATTAAAATATGTTTTTTAATACCTAGGGGGATTCAACCCTTGCTTGCCAACCCCTGTGACTCGCTACTCATTGACGCTAGCTAAACTCGCGTTGCGAGCAAAGTCAAGCGGCATTAAAGTGTAAAGCGACTAACGGTTAATTTCAGTGTGTTCCCATACCAGTTCTCTACAAATGTACTAAATTTTATATTTTTGCGTGCTATAATTTTTGCGGAACAGAGAACGTCTGGAGTCGTGTCCATACAGAAGAAAATTTGTCCCTTCAGAAATGCATAGAAGGTAAAATAACTAATAAACTACATCGAAATTAAAATAGGGCTCTGTCTTGCACAAATTCAACTAAGTAGGTACCTTCCTACAAACATTCGTGGTCTCACTATTAGTTAGTTAGTCCAGGATGTGAAATCGCAACTCAAATATTCCGTTTTTAACTTTGGCATTGAATGTTTCTTAAACTGAAGTTTAAATCGAGAAACGGTTTATTTCAGCGTTTTTTTATAACATTTCTCTATGACTGTACTAAATTTTATATTTTTTGATGTTATAATTTTTGCGGTACAAGACTGCGGTACAAAACTGATTAACTTAAGAGACACGAAATCTGTTAAACAACGGCGAAAACAGCGTCAGCTACATTTTTACTAATACTGAGGCGCTATGCTCCCTGCTCGCTGCGCTCACCAACCCCCACAACTCTCTTCACTAAATTCTTCATATCAAATTAAAAAGTGTTTATTCCAGTATGTTTCACTACCATCTCTCTACAAATGCACCAAATTTCATATTTTTACATATTGTAGTTTTTTACGGTACGAGACAGAGAAACTCAAGAGACTTAAACAATTTAGAAGAACATTTTTCCCTTCAAAAGTGCAAAAAAAAAGTAAAACACTCATAAACTACATAGATATATAAAAAAAGGGCCCTGCATTGCAGAAATTGAACTATGTAGGTGCATACTAGCAAAAATTCGGAGTCTTGCTATTGTTAGTCTGTCCAGATCGTGAACTCGCAGCTCAGATATTTTGCCTTAGAATTTGATATTAAATATTTTCTAAACTAAAGTTTAAATCGAAATATGGTTTAGTTCAGCTTGTTTCGTAATCATTTCTCTATACGTGTACCAAATTTAATATTTCTGTAGCCTATATTTTTTGCTTTACAAAACAGTGAAACTCAAAGAACGAGAAATTTGTCAAACATCAGCGGCGTCAGGTACTTTCTTGCTTTCCCTGCAATACATGGTATTGTACAGGGAAAGTATTGGAATCATGCCAAAAATCGCAACTCGAGTTTTCAACTGATCTACGCGTTTCGGGACCTCTAGAACACGAAAAATAAAACATTTTTACCGTGACGTATATGTGTATGTGTCTGTGTATCTGTGTGTGTGTGTGTCTCCGCAATGTATGTATCCACTCTAACTTAAAAACTAATGGATCGAATTTTATAAAGTTTGACAGGTAAGTCACTTGTGTTGTTGTTGTTGAGATCCAGACCGTCCGATCTACCAGAAAGGTGTAAGGTAACAGTTGGGACGGCCGGGAAGTGCCACCCAATTTAGACCAGAACCCAGTGGGGGAGGCATCCACAGGGACCGTTCCCTCCTTCCCCTACCACCAACTTCTCGGAAGGACTTACGGACCCACATGTTTAACGCGATCGTACTCCGCATGAACACGGCGGCAGTTGTGGCAGCGTGCAAATCCAGCGCGCAAACCACCGAGCTACCGCGCCCGAAATGTGCCAACAGCAAGCGGTGTTCCCAGGTGGTCACCCACCCAAGTACTAACCGCGCCCGATGCTGTCTGACTTCGGTGATCTAACGAGAACCGGTGTTTTCAGCACGGTACGGCCGTTGGCTCTAGGTAAGTCACTTGTGTGTAACCTTGGTGCTGATTAGCTTTTGGTACGATTCGGAAAAAAAAGCCCCGCCTAGTTTTGAGAAATGACAAGCAAAAATTGCCTATATCCACTCTAGCTTAAAAACTAATAGATCAAATTTCACAAAATTTGGTAGATAAGTCGCTTGTGGGTTACCCTGGTGCTGATTAGATTTTAGTACGATTAGGTAAAAGTAATCTGCCTTTTTTTGCGAAATGACCCACAAAAATCGTCAAAATTTAAACTAAAATACTACGTATGCTCAAATATATTAATCAAATGCTTGTTTTATACATAATTTTTAACAATGAAAATAATAAAACCAACCCCATTACACTAGGTCTAACCGTTCTCTAGATATTTTAGTTTTTTCACATTTACGCTGCTCCACCGTTGAATTAAGTGTCAATTAAGTTGAATTAAGTGGCAAATTAAGTGTCATTTTAAATAATTGTGGGCGTTATTTTGTGCAATTAAACCCAATGTAATGAATTATTGAAGAAATAGATAACATGAATATGAGTCTGCAGAGAAAGTCATATACTGCTCACATCAGATTTTTTAATACTAAGGGGGCTCTGCTTTCTGCTCGCTATGCACTCGTAACTCGTTTAGCCATTCGGGGGGCTTCGCCTTCTACTTGCTGCGCTCACAGAGGTCGCTTCACGAGCTATTTCAAGGCAAACTAAAGTTTAAATAGGCAAACTGTTTATTTAATCGTGGTACCCTATTATTTCTCTATAAATATATCACTTTTGAGTTAGTTTTTGCGTACGAGACAGAGAAAATTGTTGGACGTGCCTATACAAAGACAATGTTTCACTTCAGAAGTGCATAAAAAGTAAAATATCTCATAAACTCCTCCGAAATTTAAAAAAAAGGCGCCGTTCTGCAAAAATTCAACTACGTAGGTAACTGCCTGGGCTTGCTAATATTAGTCTATCCAGGACGCGAAATCGAGCTCAAATATTCTGCCTTTGACTTTGACGTTAAATATATCTTAAACTACAATATATTTCGAAAAACGGTTTATTTCAGCGTATTCCCCAAACCTTTCCCTACAAGTGTACTAATTTATTTTATTTTTATATGCTATAGTTTTTAATGTACGAAGCAAAAAACCTCGAGGAACGAAACGATTGTCAAACAACAACGGCGTAGTCAGCTACTTTATCTTTAATATAGAGAGATAAAATCTTTTAACTGAGTATAACACATTTTTGCCCAAACAAATTACCTTTTTTAAAATATTGTACCATTTTGTACGCTGATAAAATGTGACTGATAAAATGTGAACCACATTATATATAGAGGTAGCGGGGAACATCACATAAGTCAAAAATTGAAATTTTTCATAACATAAATATTTGGTTTAAGAAATTTATGAACTTTTCTATGGAAAAATTACGTCAGTTGGTCAGTTGGGTTTTCAGGATGTTAAAAAAAGAGAAAAACCTTAAACACAAATTAGATTTTGCAAGGATATCAGTGGCGTAAAAAAATATAAATTAAGAAAGAAAATTATTATTTATTTATCATATAATTATATTGCAAACTCTATAAAAATTCAATCTGTATTCTGAAAACTAAAAATTAAAATTTTAAAAAGTTCTCCTAAAAGTATCAAAATGTCCATTTCTTGATATTTCAAAATTTTGACTTAAGCGCTTTTTTCCCGCCAACTCTAATAAAACGAGAGAAGGAAAATGTATGTTTTAGAACATTCCCCAATTCACCCATCGCGTCATAGACGATCCGCTTTAAATGAAAACCGGTAATATAAGATATAGAAGTAAAAACACGCTTAATTGATCATCACCACAACCAGTGGATCATACTTTTGTGGATATTTCCTCTTGTCAGCACGGTGCCAGCGGCGAAATGAACAGTGGGCACAAAACTCATCACAGCAAGGTTATTAGATTTTTCTTTTTAAAGTATTTACTTTGAATACCGATGCAAGGCCCTATATTAGTCCCGCCCACCATATTAAGCTCTCAAAGTCACAGAGAATTAATTCCTGCCCTGCATGTTATGGCATATTCCTCAAACAATAGGCAATATATTATTACGACGCAACCTCTAGAATCGTGGGTGTGCGCTCAGGAAACAAGAATGAGTCCAAATTTCTGGATAACTAACACGTTTATTCACAAGCACAGCGTAAACAGGAAATACTTGCAGTTAAAGAGGTCTTAAATGCTCCTTTAATTTCACATAATAACTGATACTATTCCCAAAACATTGACAAAAATAATTTCACAAAACAACAGCTGCCAACGGCCGTACCGTGCTGAAAACACCGGTTCTCGTTAGATCACCGAAGTGAAGCAGCATCGGGCGCGGTTAGTACTTGGTGGGTGACCACCTCGGAACGCCGCGTGCTGTTGGCCATCTCGGGTGCGGTATCCCCGTGGTTTGCGCGCTAGATTTGCACGCTGCCACAAATGCCGCCGTGTTCATGCGGAGTACGATCACGTTAAACATGTGGGTCCGTAAGTCCTTCCGAGAGGTTGGTGGTAGGGGAAGGAGGGTACGGTCCCTGTGGATGCCACCCCCACTGGGTTCCGGTCTAAATTGGGTGGCACTTCCCGGCCGTCCATACAGTTACCTTACACCTTTCTGGTAGGTCGGACGGTCTGGGTCTCAACAACAACAACAAAACAACAGCTCCTATTCTCAAATCATTGATGAAAGTCGCAGTTCAATGTAGCTCGTATCTCTCCCACTGCTCTTCGACTGAGTGATGTCTCCTTTTATACACTCTCTCTGTAGATGGACGAGTCGGATGGTCTGGGTTTTCCATACTCTCTCTGTAGCTTTCTGGTAGGTCGGACGGTCTGGGTCTCAACAACAACACTCTCTCTGTAGAAACTTCTAGAAACATTTCATATTTTTAGAATAATTGTTATTTCGAGGTGCTTGTCGAACCTTCGAGAAGTCGTCAAATTGGCAATAAATCACCAAATTGGGGAACCCGTTTCCGAACTGCAACATGTGGTAACCCTAGTTTCACATCATGGGAAAGGATACCTTTACGGGTGTTTTCTTCATTTGGTAGATGAAAGAGACGAAAGGAGCTAGGAGCATAGAAACATCCTCCTAGCTCCTTACTTTCTTGTTTTTCATCCTCCTAAGTAAAGAGGTGGAAAAGGGACTCCGCAGCAGTTTACAAATTCGGAAGAATATCCACAAAACCACTATCAAAGAGAGTCTATAAAGCTTCAGTTTAGGCTTCTAGTGTAGAAATCATTATCAAATTACTCTTGTTAGATCCCTTCGTCCGAGGATAGAGCCAATAACTGCATTTGCAGCAAGAAAACAGGTTATGTGATCACTGAATTTAGACCTATCATATAGCTGACTTCAAATTTATGACAGGTGAAGATTCTGTCTGAGCTGAACAAATTTTAAGTCGACTGTATTGTATTACTGACTTCTTCAGTTTCTAGAAGCACTTATCAGGCAGACCTGATTTTATAGTTCCCTTTTACATACATGGAATCACTGAAAAGTCGGGATTGCAATGAAATGGCTTCTGCCCTACAGCGCAGGATATCAAGCAAGCACTCAACTGATTGCTGCTACACCACCATTTGCGATTATTACTTCCAGTTGGCAGAAGGTAGGTGGACTGATGCAACAACATATTAAGAAGAAATTTTTAAAGGAAATATTTTGAAATTTTTTCTGGTACAAGAAGAAGAAGAATCTGAAGCTATAATAATAACCTGTACTGCTGCTAGTTTGAATTAAATGCTTTCACCAAAAATATTTTTAAATCCTTGATTTTTTAAATCAAGGATTTATAAATATTTTGAATTTATAATAAGATTTATAATAATCCCACTGCATGCACCTTGGTAATTAGTGGTATTGGCCGCGTAAGCATGGGCTATGGGTATTGAAGGAAATGAGGAGTTTAAATTTTTCTTGATGCATCTTAAAGAACTTCAATCATTATGTTGCAAAGACCTACTTGTCTCTTTCTCCTCTTTACATGCCTTTGCAGAGGATATTTTCTTAATCTGTCAAAACGGACTTAACTCAGTAGTTTAGTACTTGATATTTCGATCCAAGGGCAATAAAATAGGACGGTACTGTCCTAAATCAAAGTCAGTTTATTGGGAACTTCACAGGAACTACAGCAGCTTCCTGTTTAAAGCAACGGACAACATATATACTAATTGTTATTGCACATGCCCAGAATAAACAAATCTACAAGTTACTATATTATACTAGGCGGGTGATAATACTTACATGGATAAGCATTTACAAAGCTTATATGCTTACCCCGGCATTCTGTTACTTCGCCCCGTATTGCGGCCATACACAGAATACTAGACCCTTCCTAGTCATCGTTGTATCGAATGGGATTTCCTTCCACTCACTACTCGAATCCTTCCTTCATTCCAAGAACCCTCAAATCAAGAACACTCTACTCAAGAACACTCTAAACCTCACGATCCGAAACATATTCCTATTCTACCGAAGGGACGCAGAAAATGCTGGTCGGTGATTCGTCTAATAACCGAACCAGTTAGAATGGTTAGTTTAAAGAAAAATACTATATAATACAAAAGGATGGACATAATAATCGAAAGGTTATTTAGACCTCGCAATGTTCGCAATATTAAGGCATTTTTTTTTCTGACATCAATTATCCGAAACCGGTCCATTTACGCTGATAAAGTAATTCTGTCCTATGCTGTATACTGCAGAATGGTATACATAATGCAATATATAGTAATCATAGCGTACGCAGTATAGGTATGTAGGACGTAGTATATTCATACAAACTTGCGATTGGAAAATACTCTAGGACATTAACAGCGAAATCGTTATAATTAATACCTACTTATGCTGTTTACACATTTGTCAATTAAAATTTATTTTTTATAGCAAACTAAATCCAAATTTAATATTTTAAATATGTTTAGATACGGTAGAAAAACAAAATAAAATTATATTTTGTATTTATTTCTTTTAGCATTCCTGTTTACATTTCTGTTTACATTTCACTCTCATTCCAAATATGAAAACCCTTTGAAATTATAAATAGCAATATTAGCAATTAGCAATAACATATTAGCAATTAAAGAGGTCTTTAAAAAGTATGTTTTTCTGTAAAATCTTCAAGAAAATATTTCATATTTTTCTACTGTAGTTTTTGAAATCTTTAATATTGAAATCGCTTATTTATTTTTATTACAATTTTTACCTATTACTCTCAGGCAAAATTCGAAAACACTTTGAAATATGAGAAAAGGAAAATTGAAAGAACTTGCATTTCAATTTTCTACTCAAACTTTCAAGAATTTTGAACTGTTTAATTTTTGAAATTTCGAGTATTGTTTTGTCTATTTATTTCTATTACCACTTTAATAGATGAAAAATAGAAAAATTTTGTGAGTTTATAAAACGTAGGCACATATTTCAGGATGATATTCACAAATAATTGTTAACTTGCCTTACATATATAATGTATCATTAGTTTGATTTTTTTTTCAGATAATATTTCAGATAACAGTTTTAGTACTTATCTAAAACCATAATAAAAAAAAAAGTGTGTATCATTTTCAACAGTCAAAAGTAACATGGCATTGCTGATAACAATTTTGCCGTCTTTCTGTCTGAATTTCTCTGAATTACAATGTTTTCGTTTTTAAATTCAAAATATATAAATAAGTAGGTGTGCCGGGAATCATTGAAACATATCTAGTTTAATACTTAGTGATTAATTATATGTATAAAGAAGAATATGCCTGCATATGGATATGCCCAAATGTTCTTATGATGTAAAGACAGTTGTCTTATGAAAAATTGACTTCAAAATATGCACAGTTTTATACACATTATAAACATCTGTATTTCTATGGTAACTATAATTCAGAATAATTCAAATTTTCTATGTTCTACTGTAACGTCGGTTAAATATGATAAATTTTTCAATGATATTTAAAATTTTGATTTGAGGATCATTTTCATATCCACACTTTTCTTGCACTAAAAATCGCAATACAAAAAATACAAATAATCACTTACCTTGAATTGTAATCCATTATAAACGATACTTCCATGTTTTCTTGCACAAAATATGCACATATATGTAATATGAAGTAAATACCACATCACCACATACGTTAAAACGTATCCATGCTACTCAACATGTTACTTCGCGTTCTTCTATCACACATGAAGAATAGAGACACATTTTTTTTTAATTTCTGATTTTCTTCTTTTCCACACACTCAATATTTTTTCTTAATTTTAATAACTTAAGTAAATGAATAACCAGCCAGCCTGAATGCAATTATTTACCGTACGAACAAAATCCTGAACGCTCCACAGTCATATTATGATTCTGAATTATAGTTTTTGCCTTCTGTTTAGAATACAAAGAAATAGATGAAAGCTATGAACTGATTAATATCCAAGCGCTGACTATACAATTTTTAGAACAAAAATCGTATTTTAGATGAAAGTTGTGGATGCATCATCATGATTCAAGAGTTAAATGTACAATTTATTAGAATACAAAGAAATATATTCCGGATAAAAAATTCTGGTCTCAAGTTGATTAAATGACTAACTGTTCCACTCTTTATATTACAAAGAAAAATATTTCAAATAAAAGTTCCGAAATTATCCTAATTTAAGAGAAAACTGAATTACTCTTTAGAATGCGAATATATCTTTCTCAGATGAAAGTTATGGATAAGGGTTACTGAACTTCTTCAGAATACAAAGAAATGCATTTCAGATGAAAGTTGTGAACTCACCAGGCCCCAAGAGTTAATAATATCACATTTTAGAATACAAAAAAAAATGCATTTTAGATTAAAGATTCTTGATTCAAGGG